>APFE030901845.1:71219-84084 GCA_000404065.3 Pinus taeda | reverse complement strand
AGAGCACATGGTTGTAATCTTCTTGCTACTTTTCATCTGAATAAAGCTATTCTTGTTTCCTTCCATATTCTTGTGTACTTGTTTATATATGCTTGTATATGGTTAATGCACATCTGATCCTGCATTATTTATGAACTTAGATCCTCGTTTCTTTCATAGTAGTATGTTGCTATGATTCTACAGGTCCTTTTGAAGCTGAGCAGACAAAGAGCAAGTGGCAAAACTCTATCAAGAAGGAGAGGAAATCGAGCGCAAGACTCAGGTTGGCCTTCTTTGTTCTCCTCTCATCTATTTTCATAAAAGGAATCAATAGTAGAATTTGATTGTTTGTTTCTAAAATAGCCACCTATCTTAGTGGGAATAGCAGCATCTGTGTCGACACTATTCCCGTATAACACTAGGGCATGCAACTAGGATGAAAACCTCCTTGGAGGGAGACTAGTTGTCTTTCAAAAAAAAATATACAAAGATGACAATTGTGTTTTGCAGGTCTGCAAGAGGAGGATAAGCACATCATGAGGAGGACAAAAATACCTACAAAATATATGTCTTAATTCACCCATCTCATATCCTCCATTATCCCCTAGTCTTCGATATATACACCACTCCAGATCATTTCAAACAACTCTTTGTTTTCTACAAGATTCCCTGTAATACTACAGGAGTTTCCTGTAGGAATTACAGGAGGTCTTGAAAGCCACAGGAAGAGCATTCCAATGGCAAGGTGGTGACACAAGCCTATGCTTGAATGAAGAAAAACCATTTACCTCGTGACACCACAGCCAATACTTTTCATAACCATGTCGCCTTGTATCCATCAAAGAAATCAAGTTCAAAAAAATACAAAAAAAGAAGAGAGAAAAAAAGAGAAAGAAAAGAAAAAGAGGAGGAATACATATAAGCAACATCCCTCACCTACCATTCCATAACCCCCTTCTCCACTCATTTCAACACTCATTCTACTTCAAAGCTAAGAAAAATGTGAAAGTTTATGGGGAAGGTAGCTATAGGACATCCTGTAGAAAATCCAATAGCAACCTATCCCACAAAAAAATACCACAGAGTCTGCAACCATCTTAAACACAGGGACTACAAGGATGAGGAAGCTCCTCACTAGCTCAGAAGCAATAGGAAGATCATCAATAACAAGGTCCAACACCTATACATCGTCAAAAGAAACAAAGCATCAGAAGAGGAAATATACAGTGAAAATATGCAGCTTGAAAAACACAACAAAGTGTCACCACTCACTAGCATGCATCATCAACGAACAAAGGAACCACAGGTATGTCATCTTACCAATTCTTTCTCATAAGTATGATATGATCAAAACTATAAGAATAATGCAGGAGTTGATTTATAAGTGAAGGTGGCCAATTAACTTAAACACCCTCGGCCAGTTAACTTGGCCACACTCGGTCAGATAATGAGAAGAAAAGGGTTAGATCACTATATACATGTCAAGGTAAAATCAAAAGGAAAAGAGGAATGAATCCAAAAATGGTTAATTTATGGAGGATAAGAGTGGGAGATGATTATAAGGCAGGGTGATATGATGGACTGGTAGTGGGAGATGATTATAAGGCAGGGTGATATTATAAACCTGTAATATGTACATACCTTTGTTTTTTTGCAAATGTTTTCCATATCCAAAAAATTAAAAAATGTAAAGAGGGTATGTCCTAAAAGAAATATCAAAGGGCAAAAAGAATAAAAAGGTTAAAAAGATAAAATTATGAACCCCAAGAAATGAAAAGACCATGAAAGTGAGCAAGTCAAAACACCACTCCTAGTTACTTTTATGCAGAATAAATGATTTTGTGCAACTTGTAATCTTTGCCACAATCCATAATAATCAAAATGTTTAAGCTTGGCTATTTCATGTTTTCAGTTTCATGTCTATAAATAGAGAATAAAGATCTCACCAAATAGTGTAATCTTGGTAGATGATTAGATTAGGTAAAGTGAGTAAAAGGAGCTCAACTGTTTAATATGAGCCCTTGGATGTAATAAGGTTAGACTTAGATTACTATTGTAAAAGAAAATAAAAAATGTTTTGAAAAGGTTTTTCTAGCTTAAGTGCACCCTACTAAAGAGAAGTAAAAATGGTAGGGTGAGTAGATGGGTAAGTAGAAGAAAGTTTGCATAAATTATGATGATTGTTACACAAAAAAGCATATTAATCATTCTCATCATGGAAGTTCCAAATGTAAATGGGCAATTGAGAATGTATCAACTTAAAAAGGAAATTAATTAACCTCCCTTATTCACTTCACTTTGTTCTTAACTAATTTCCCACAATAAGTCTTAAGTACCCAAAATATTAAGTCAAAGGGGCTCAGAGCATTTCTTTGACTTTTGGGGGGACCGAACCCTTTGCCCAATGACTTATAGGTGTTAAGTACTAAAAGTCCCCGCATGAACATTCACCCCCTTAAATTCACTCATAGTCCCAAACAAACCCCTTTTCCTAAGAAAAACACCATTTTCCTAAGGAAAAGTCACTTTCCCCTAATAAACCCCTTTTTCTAAAGATAAAACCTTATTATCTTAGGAAAAGTGATCATCCCCCATGAAAAGACCCATTTTCTCAAAAAACCCGAAAACCCCTTTAAGCCTAAGTATAATGTGTATGACAACAACAAATGAATGAATACATTACACTTTAGCACTTTTTTCATTTTCATATTAATTTCTAACTTTATATGTATTAAATCTCGAAAAGCAATAAACCCTTATCGTATAGTTATAAAAACAAAACCCTTATATTAATATCACGCCATAAAGAAGTTTAAAATATAAACTTTATAATAGACCCAAACCCAATGAATGAAATTAATTAACCGATTTGCGGTTAATTAATTATTGACCTCCGTCAATGAAACACCCCCGACACCCTAAATCCTGCTTTAATCCATTTTTTAAACAAAACCCACCACACTTAAACCTTCGTTGGACCCCACCATTACCCTTTGTATGAGCCCCTCGTCCCGACCACTGTGCGATTAGTTTCCCATCAATCCAATGGTGGATGATCATATCGGGCAGCCTCCGAAGCCCGGCCTTTACCCGCTTGATATGGGCAGTTTTCTTTTAGGCCCCAATGCTACGTGGCACCCGCTGAATGGCATCAGGTGGCCTCCCCCTGAAACCACTCTAGCCCCAAAGGCGGTGCGATCAAACCTACTTACCGCCTCTTGGTAAATTACAAAACATCCCATCTCTCGCTAAAAGCCAAACATACCCTTTTTCCCCATGTGCCTACCAAACATTTGACTATGTAGATAAAACTAAAAAACCCATTATTTTTTAGTTTTATCATGAAAAAGATGCTTAGAGCTCCATGCAAGTGAAAAACGATGTCTAAATGCCAACCCATGTGCAACCACCGACCTGCAGTCGCCATTGAACTTCTAGTTGACTCTCTAGCTCAAATAAACCACCTGCAACTGTGCACAGTCGCCCGCTAACTTGTCAGAGCCTAAATTCTAGGTATTTATCCAAATATACTGAGAAACCCAGTCTCATTCCTAAAATTGTTGCTCAATTTCTTGAATTTATTAAGTAATTAAGTAAAAGAACTCTTGCAAACCCACACCTGCTCTGTAATTTGACCAAATTGCCACAATTTGACTCAAAACCCTCTTCCCCATTCAAGAACTAAGAATGGTCGTTCCAGTTGCAATGGATGTCCGACCAATTACCACTCCCCATATGGATTTAGACCATCTTCCTTTGGTAGACAAATACTTCCAAATCAAGGACACCTCTGTCCATAAATCCCCACTAAGATTATGTTATAGGTACAGAAACCAATACTTAAACCATGCAGACAAAATAGGCCTTTGGGAGTCTAATTTACCCAAGTATCAATTCCTTTTAGTACATATATTTCCTAAAAAAATTCACTATTTCCATACAAATTACAGTCCCAACCAAAGAGCAGTGATGTCTCCTGAGCATAATGCACTTTTCACCATCACTTATGAATCCATAAATGAAATGTTGTAGCTACAACCAGGACAAAATCTGACCCCCATTTCCAATGGAGATCTACTAGATAAATTCCCCAAGATTACCACTACCAAACTTGCTAAAATGCTTCAGACCTTCATCAAAGAGGGAAAGCATGTCCCAACAGAACCCCCTCCATATGTAACTACCATATTTTATAAACTTGGCCAGGACATTGTGTCAATGATATCTAGTGTCTTAGGCAGTACTACAAGTGAGTATGTTGATGAAATCACTCTAGCCTTCATGTCCATTTTTACCATAGGACAACCCCCTGCCATCATATATGATTATGCCAAAATCATAGCAGATAAAATGCATGATCAATGCTTGAGAATGAACAATGAAAAAGTATTCAAGTATTCTTCAGTTCTGTACCACCTTTTCTTATATTATCAAGCTGATAAATTTCCATTTGCTCTTCAAAAACTTGATACCAAAGGCAACCCTAGGTCAGTAGTATTCTAGATTCCTTTGATCCACAAATATGAATCACCATATCCATACACAAGCTTCACAGACCTTTTTCTTCATCCTGTAGTGACCATGTTGTTAGGAAGTCCTCCTCAAGGATCAGTCCATATATTAGGAGGATCCTACAACTTTCAAAACAACACAAAGTGGGAGATTGGTACATGTACCAAAATCACACTGAAATTAGGATCTATGGCTGTGAGTTAGCACCATACAAGTTACCTAGATACCTCATAATGAGGCTATTTTCTCTGGAGTACTACAGACAAATAATCAACTCAAATGAGGTACATTTTGTGAAAGCCAAGAAGAAGGCTCAACTCAAAATCAAAGATCAACTAGGCCCCTTTGTGTGCAACAATCAAGAAGCTAGAAGAGAAGCAGAAGAAATCCTTCAAAGGCTCAAACTAAAAAAAAGTTTCATATGGATATATGACCCCTTTGATTTCATTTGCAATAGAATACATAAAAACAAATTGTCTCCCTATATCCACCACAGAATACCTGAGATAGAAAAATATGCAAATCAATTGGAATGGGTGGAGAATACTCTAGTAGATAGAGATGGCACTAAGGTTGCTGCTGAAAATGCATTAATTGATCTAGAGAGGAGCCTTGATGAATATTCTTTAATACAGGTACCAAGAGAATCCCAAGCCCAAAGGGAATCACAGGCACATAGTGAACAACAAGTAGAAGAAGGAGCCCAGGTTCAAGAAGAGTCGGATCAACCAGAGTTATCAGAAGAACTGACTCAAATAAGACTACCAGAGCATATCACGAGTACTCCCTAGTGGGCTCCAGTATTGCAGCAATAATACTGCAACTCCTGGGACTCCCTTTTTTACTTTTATCAACCCGGTAGTTTGTAACAAACTTGGAAGCGATGGTGTTGTATGCACAAGTACTAACTCTTGCCGCAGCTGTCACTTGGTCAGCTGGCACAAGTCCGCTAGGGGCTCAAGCCAACTTCTATGAGATTTGAGAAGAAGCTTGCTAACTGATGGATGGAAGCTAGTCTTGAAGGAAGCTAATCTATTTGTGAAAAGAGATTGAAAAACTGAAGGAAAGCGCAAACCCTAGCAAACCCTAATTCTACCAGCTAGTCCTACTGATGCAAAGAAGAGAATGCAAACTACTGAAAGATGCCATTACTTCTATGAAGCGTAAATACATGTGTCTAGACTACCTCTATCTGAAGAAAACATATTTTTGTATTTTTGATTAAGTCGTCAGTTTCATCATGCATATGCTTTCATTGTTCTTGACTGTGCAGGGGTGGATCAATGAGGAGAAATGCTTGGAAGAGATTGGGAAGGTTCAAAGAGGATCTAAGGAGTCCCTAACACCCTTCCAGAGAGTTTCACAAAGTTTGGCTACCAAGAAACCTCATTTGTGAGCTTCTACAGGAAGTCTGCAGGGGTTCTACAGGATGTTCAGGAATTTCTATAAGATGTTCAGAAATTTCTACAGGATGTTTAGAAATGGGATTTTGGAGGATGGATGAGTGAGGGAAGATGAAGGAATGGATGTGGAGGTAGGGTAGGGGTCTGAGTGGTCTAAGGACTGGTGGATGGAGTGGGGAGAAGGTGTAGATGGTTGAATTGGCTCAAAGAAGGCTGAAACAATGGTTGCACAAAAAGGTAGGGTTACGTGGGCAAGAGGAAAAATGTGAGACGAGGAACCTAGTTAGGAGATGGAACAGATGGCTCTGATGAAGCTTGGGTGGATGAAAAAGTGGTAGAGATGCTCTGCACCGTGCACTTTCAACTGAATCAATAAAGTCTTGCAAGTAATCAAAGTCCCAGTTAATCTAATCTAGCTAATAATAAAGTGAATGAACAACATCTTTATTTGAAAGAGAACCATATATATCAACTATGCAATGAAACATTTCAGAGATCTGAATAGGTAGCCAACTTCTACAAATGAAAACAGTACACTAATGATTGCATGGCAAAGCAAAACTAGTGTTTTTGTTTGGGACAGCACGGTTACTTCAATTCCAGCCCCTGATCCAATGAAGAAGAGGTGAAACCAAAAGTGTTTGTTGGCCCTTTTTCTGGAGCTTTTTCCCTGTTATTATCCTACCAACCTATTCTAAACATCTAAAGCAATTCTAACCATAAACAGTGACCTTGTTAATCAACACAACTTAATTTGCCTAACACAAATACATTGCAAATGCATAAAAGGAAAAACAATGATGCATAAAGGAAAGATAACAGTACATAAAGGAGGCCCTAGTCTCTCAAGTTGGGCCCAACCCCAAGAGATATGGCTCCTATAGAGAACTCAGAGTTGATATAAAATAGGACTGCTTATCATTATCAAAAAATAGTCATCAGTCAAAAGTTATGCCAAAATGGCTACAAGACAACGAGCTGAAAGTGACAGCACTGTAGTGCAAAAAATGCAATGGTTTCAAAAGTACCTTACGAAGGCTGAGGCCTTCTCATTTATACACCACGAGGGCCCTAGCAGGCCTCCTAAATCTAAGGGACTCGACTGTCCCAACTGTTAGTAGATAGTCTCTTTTCCAAAATCTGCTTAGTTGCCTTCAAGATACGTTTTTGGTGGCCTGTGAGCTCAGAGTTGGGGGTGGAGATCCCAAGGAAGGGCTATTTAATGTCATAGACAACCCCCCTACGAATCCTCACCTCAATCTTGGTTGTCACCTAGCCCATGATTGCTCGGTTTTGCTCCAACATGTGTCAAAAAACCTGAAATAAGCACGGGTTAGCCACCTAGGAACAATGACCACCCTTATTCATACAAATGACATAAACATACTAAAAAATAATGCATAATCTATGAAAAATGGAGGATTGAACAAGGATTGAACAAGGATAATTAGGCAAAATGAGCCCAATAAGTTACCCAATTTGGGGCTCATCATCACCCCCCTGCTAAATGGGTTGCTCATCCTCTGAGCAACTAGTCCAACTCCTCGTCCTTAATTTCTTTGATCGCCTCCCTCACATCCCAAGCTTCTAAAGTAGTATCCTCTTCACTGTCATGGAATCCAGCCTTCCTTTCCACCTCTTCCCACTGCTTATGCTCTTCTTCTTCTGTGACTCCTTCTAACAACCCCAAAAGCAAAGGTGGACTTAACTTGAGGCCTATCCAGCTGGCCTGAATATTCTGCATAGAATTTTTGTAGAGAGGTGCTCGTGCCAAGGCCTCCCTCATTCTAGTTGGAGTGTGGTATTCCCTAATTTTGAGGCTGTGGGACGATGTGTTCCACCTATGGGTGCAAGCATGAACACAGTTATTCCCCAATAGTCGCTCCATATCCTCAAAGTGTGCTATGGCCTGAGCCTACTGATCCATGTACTCTAACAGGGCCTGAGAGTTGGTTGCTAGGTGTTGGTGGGTGGATATCAATGCTGAGGGGTCCCCTGGCTCTGTTCTAATCAGCATCGGTTCCTGTAGTTCTCGGTCCATGACATTTTTGACCTATGTCGCTCTCTTTTCTTCGTGGTTTAGCCATGAGGTCATTGCCATAAGCTGCATGTCCCCTACTGCTGTGTTGGGGTCCCACGAGGTCATGTTTGGAAGAGCCAAATTATGAAGGTAGAACTATGATAGATTGGCCTTGTCTTCTGAGGAACTACTGTTACATAAATCCATGAACTGTTGGGGCTTTTAGATTTGAGTGATACCCCTCTGTGCCAATGTGTTGATTTGAAATTGCAGCCACTGATCTCTGAGGTATAGGCCATAGGATTTGGCCGGCTGCCTACATTACAGAGCTTCCATTGCCCAACTAGCCATGCAGGCTAGTTGTGCCTCCTTCTCTTGTATCTGCTGTTTTAGAGATTGTATCTCTAGGCCTGCTTGCAATTCCCTTTCCTATAGTTGTCAGTTTAGTGCCTCAAGTTCAGCTTGCATTCCTTCTTTTCCCTGAGGCTCTTCTGTGGTGTCCTTAGTTGTTGTGGCCTCTTCTTTCCTCTGTCCTTGTAGCTGTAACTACTGTCTAAGCAGCTCATTCTCTTCTCATAGCTTGGTCTGTTGGGAGCTCTCCACGTGCCGTACCCTTGCCAATTCTCTTTGGGCTTCCTTGAGCTTTTCCTCCAGAGGACCTATATCTGCCACCCCCTTGAATTTAGCGATCTTCATCCAAGTGTGGGTTCGTACTCTTTCTTCCTTTAGTGCTAGGAAAAGTGGCACTGTGAATTTTTAAGGAATGATTTTCCTGGCCTCTAAGAAGTTATAATAAGAGCCCAGGATGGGCTTGGGGATTGGTTCCATAATGGTATCAGCCTCCTCTTCCTCCTATGATGACTTGGCTGCTTTTTCTTCCATCTTCTCAGTCTCTTTCAGCCTAGCCAAAGTTTCCTGTAGAGCAGCCTCGACATCCTGTAGAGAGGCCTCTGAGTTTAATTTCTCCATCCTTTCCTTCCATGTGGATGTCTTTGGGCTTCCCCGCTCATATGTTATAGATGTCTTTTGTTTGGATGGGGTGTCTTCAACTGTAATTGGTTCTTTGGACTGTTTCTCCTTTGGTCTACCGATTTTAATCCTTGTGCTTCTTCTCGCCTTAAAATACATGAAAGGCTCCATCTTCCGTTTTTCTTTCTGTGTTGGAGAGGTACTGAGGGCGGCCAGCATAGCTACTACCTCCCTAGCTAGAATCTCAGGATATTCTTCCTTCCCTTACCCTTTCTTCAGACTTCCTGTAGAAAGACCTGTACTGACTGGTTTTTGGCTTCCTGTAGAAGCAGTTTTTGGACTTCCTGTAGAAATGGCCTTCTAGCTTCCTGTAGAACTAGTTGGCACTGTTTTGGCCTGCTTGGCTGGGGGTAATTTTTCCTTTAGCTTGGCTGTGGCTGCCTTAGGTGTGCCTTCACTTGCTTGGACTTTTTCAGTCCTTTCTGTCCTGCTCTGCAACCTTTTCTCCCTGGGTGTTTGTGTCATTTTACCACCCACTGTTTTGGCCTCAACAACTTGGCCTTTCTCTCGTGTCTCTCTCTGTCCTTGCTTTGGTGGTTTCCCCGAGCTTTCCTGACCCTTAGCTTTCTTTTCTGCCTCAGTCTTCTCCTTCTCCTTGCTGTTGGAAGAAGTGAGCTCCTCGGCCAAAATTCGGATGTCATCATCCTTAGACATATTTCGAAAAATTTCCCAGGAGAGAGGGACAGTGTAGGTATGGAGTGCATCTTCCATGAGGAGCTTGATAAGCCCATGATGGGTCAGCTGGTTTGATGTTCCCTCCCTCAGCTTTGTGGCACACTCAATCAAGAATTGCAGGAGGAAGTAGGGGATGCTCAAATTTTGTTCTGTGGGCAGATCCATTTGGTGCCTGAGTTCAGTTAGCAAATGGAAATGGTAACCATATACGATGCTGAACCGCCCCTCACAAGTAATATATTTCATAATTTGGAGGCTGACGTTTCTCCAAAATGGCTATAGGCTAGTTCTTCGGACCCCATTCTTATCCTCTGAAAATTGTTCCTCTGGAAAGAAGAACTCCTTTTTAGCCTTTTGGCCCAATTTCCTCTCCTCTTTATCCCAGGGTACCCCCATTGGTAGATTAGTGACTCTGCTAATGAGCTGTGGGCTGAGTCTTAGGGTCAATCCTCTGAAGTTGACAGTGGATAGTGTATTTGATTTCAGCTTCAGGGACCTTAGGAATTCCTCTGTGATTTCATCATCGTGACCTTGAATTTTGTCACAGAATGTCATCCAGTGTGCACGGGAAAATAAGTCTACCACCTCAAGAGTTTCTCATAGTTTCTTGGTGTCTGAGGGTTCCTTTATGATAAACCCTCCTGGCATGGTGAAAAATACTCTGTTTTTGCTTGTGCTTTGAGTAGAAAGGGAATTCTATGTGTGTTTCCTTCTCAAAATGTTGAAAACGGTATCTACAGGCCACTTCATATCAATTCCTCGGTTTTGAAACTTGACTGTCCGTGTACAAAAGGATGACTCGGGTTTTCTCTAAATGGAGTGCAAAGCTATGTTTCCAACATACACATAATCATGTAAAATTCACAGTTTTTTTTCACTGGTTAGTCTTGACAGTGTCTCAACTTCTCTACAAGAGGAATTTAACTCAGGACTCGTGGAGAAAATCTTGGACGCAAACCAACGAAGACGATTTCATGCAACCATAAGTAAACTGCTTTTGGATTCACAGACAAACTTGCTTTTAAATTTTTTTCTACCCTAGCACGTCGAATTCACCACCTTTTGAACTATTTTGCATGGGAATGGTGTGTTCAGGCCTACCTCTCTGAGAATTGCCACCCTCGACGTAAACCATCCAAGCTTCTTCGTAATGCTGGGTTTCCTGTAGATCACCTTCCAGTAGAAAGCTTTTCCGGCTTCTGGAGGACATCACGGTGGTTCTGGACGAGTCTAAGCTGCAGAAGGATGTTGGAACAGACCAAGAAGCTCAGGCTAACAACTTGTAGAAGAGGAGGACGCGTACTCGGTTGAAAAAACGGTTGCAAGTGCGAATGACAGCAGTTTACCGTGAGTTATTCGACCGACCAATTTGAATTTCTGCAGAATTCATGGAGTAGGGGTGAGTTGTCCAGGCCGATCCATTGGCCAACGTCACAACCATCATTCCTCCGCGTGTCTCTGACCATCGAATCCTTCCTTTTGCATTCACCACCACCATTTCTGTCACACTGTCGATTCTCCCCGACTGGACACTTCCCACATGTCAACTGCTCGTCTTTTTGGCATAACCAAGCTCATTCAGATCCTACGAGGCCATCCAAATGGCTGTGGGTGGCTAGTTGGTTGGCCACCAAACTTGTTCAATCCACCCATTTCACAGTCATGCAAATTTTAGAGTATAGTTCATGCAATTTGATGAATAAGGTTAGGCACTTACCTGTGCGGCCGTGGACGTGTTTTGCAGGCTTCGAGACGTGGAATGCTGGATTTGCTTGCTGCTGCTTCGTGCACGGGTGCTGGAGCTCCCCTTTCATTGGCTGATGCTAGATACAAGACCTTGAGACCCAACCCTCTGGTGGTGAATGCTGCATGCACCGGCTTCGTTTGATGTGAGTTGCTGGTGTCTCCATGGTATGTGCTCTAGCCGGATCAGCTGCTACAGGATTCCTGTAGGACATCCTGTAGCCGTTTCTCCTCCTGGGGTGCATGATGAAACAAACAAAATTGCATTCATGGATGAAGGGTCTTGATGGAGCCTTGACAGGTAAATTTTGCGAGCCTCTACATGCTTTATTTTTCACTTGAAAAAAACAAATTTTGATCTGAGAAAACAGGGTTCTTGTATGACTGTGCAGGTATATTCAACCATATGGTGGCAATGGTGGTCGAAGGAGATGAAACAAGTGGAGGATTGAAGAAAAGAGTGGTTACATGCCTCATTAACATATTTCAAGCTTCAAATCCCTCTCCATAATCGATTCTGGCCTGCCCAAAGGCTCTACAGGATGTTTCCTGTAGAAATGCAGAACTTCCTGTAGAAAGTCCTGTAGCTTCCTGTAGAAGGTTGAACCACAACCAAATTGTGTCTGAATCCTGAAAAAAATGAGTGTCCATGGAGGGAGTGTATGTGAGGATGTCTGGTAACTTGGTAGGGACCCCTATCCTTGTGTTGAGAGGCCTCCTTTCTACATTGTATTCCTGCAACCTGCAACAATTTCTAGGGATTAAACTTGCTTTTTTCTCTGTTTCTTCCTTCTTCTTTTTTTTTTTTTCTTTTTTTTTAAGAGAGACAACAGGGGTGCCTCAATGAGGTTTTCACCCATATTATCTGCCTTGGGCGCCTCAGAGAGGTTTTCACCCAAGGGTCTTTTTATTCAAATCCTTTATTTTCAGAGAGACAATAGGGGCGCCTCAAGGAGGTTTTCACCCCTACCATCTGCCTTGGGCACCTCAGAGAGGTTTTCACCCAAGGATCTTTTTTATTGTATTATTATTATTATTTTTTTTGGGTGATATGATGATGCTCAGGGTGTGGCCAAAACAGAGGCAGAACCCTTCTCTATTACCAGCACTAATTTTTCCACATTTTCAGTGAACTCCTGCCTCGAAAGGGGTTTCCTGTAGATCTTCAGTCGATGCCCATTGACGAGCATGGGGATGGCTTCTTCATCAATGGTCCAGATAAGGATGGAACCATTGTCATTGCACTTTTCCACTACATATGGTCCTAGCCATCTTGTCCTCAGCTTCCCTTTGAAATCCTTATGTCTGGAATCATACAGCAGCGCCCAATTTCCCGGCTGGAATTGTTTATCATTAAGGTGTCGGTCATGTCATATAGTCCTCTGAAGTTGAACCACTTCTGAGTGGAGGAGGGCCTGCATTCAGTGTTCATCTAACCCATTCAGCTGCAATAACCTTTCACGTTGAGCATGGCTGAGATCTAGGTCCAGCTGAGCTGCCATCC
>APFE030901845.1:46981-62661 GCA_000404065.3 Pinus taeda | reverse complement strand
AGCTCCTCTCTTGATGGGATAAGTTCCTCTTTCATAGGGATGCATGAACCATCTGGAGGCGCTCAATACACGTCAAAAAATCTTCTAGAATGCTCTAGAAATGACCACAAGTAACGTTTTTAAGATGAAACTCGCGCCTTTTGACCTTTATAGGAGTATGCACCCATCCCTTGACTTACAGAGCGTACAAGTACGTAGGTACAATGATTTTGGGATGCGTACACCCAGGCAAGGTAGAGAGAACCTGCGTACCCAGAGATAAACATGTTTTTTGATGACTTTCTCTCTTTCTTGAAGTTTGACATGGAGAGCAGAGGTATAAGGCTTGCCAAGGAGAATAATATGACTGTTGATGGAGCCATATTAACTGTGGATAGTCATGGTGACAAATTTCAGTGTCACAAAGGAGAGACAGTCAAAGAACCAAGCACATTACAACCATTTCCCATCCCAGCATCAATATGGATGGAGGTTTCTATGGATTTCATTACAGGTCTTCCAAAGATAGGAAACAAGTCCGTCATCGTGGTGGTTGTGGACAAACTTTCTAAGTATGCTCATTTTTGTGCCCTACCCCACCCTTTTACACCAACTTTGGTCGCTCAATGTTTTATGGATCAGATCTTCAAATTGCATGGCATGCCCACTTCTATTTTGTCTGATCGTGACCCGGTCTTCACCAGTAATTTTTTGTAGGAACTCTTCAGGCTACAAGGTACCCAACTAAAACTCAGTACTTCCTATCATCTACAAACTAATGGTCAAACTAAAGTAGTCAACAAATGTATGGAAACCTACATTAGGTGTTTCACTTCAGAAAAGCAACATCTCTGGGTACAATGGTTACCTCTAGCTGAATGGTGGTATAACACCAACTATCATGCCACCACCAAAATGACTCCATATGAAGCAGTTTATGTTCAACTCCCTCCTTCCCCTACTTCTTATATCAAGGGGTGCTCAAAGGTACAAGCAGTGGATCAACACCTACAGAACCACATAACCATGCTCGCCCATCTTAGAGAGAATCTTCATCAAGCTCAAAACCACATGAAGCAACATGTAGATCAACATCACTCAGAATGCCAATTTCAAGAAGGGGATCAGGTATTTTTGAGGTTGCAACCACATAAGAAAACATCACTCAAAGACAAGGGTTGTCAGAAACTATCTCCAAAATTCTACAAATCGTATCAAGTACTTTAGTGCATTGGAGAAGTGGCCTACAAGCTAGATTTTCCACCCACTACAAAGATCCATCTAGTTTTCCTTGTCTCATGCCTCAAGAAAGTGATTGGGAACAATTGCAGAATTCAAACCAGTCTACCTGAACTGGATGAATAAGGGTCAATCTGGCTCCAACCTGAATAGGTCCTCGACACACAAGAATAGCACCTACATGGCCGCATGATCAAGGAAGTCCTCGTCAAGTGGAAAGACACCTCTCCAGAAGATGCAACCTGGGAACCAACCAGTATTCTTCAACAATTTCCGCAGCTTCAGCCTTGAGGACAAGGTTATTCTTATGGGGGAGGCATGTTAGAGTCCCACCCTAACCCCATTATTTATGTAATAAGATCGAGTCATAGTTATAGTTAAGTGAAGAGTCAATAAATCCCATATTAATAATTGTAAGTGGTTAACCCGCATTTAATGATGAGACCACAATTAGTTGCAAATGGGCCATGGTATTAGATAGATGGTATTAATAAGGACCATGGTATTTCCCCATGGTATTGCATGTATGAATCCTATATAAAGGATATAGACTCCCTGCGAGGAGTATCGTGTCTTATTTTGTAATCAAGCTCAGCTCTATTGGAGGTTTCCCCCTCAAAGAGGAAAGTGAACTTTGCTTCCTGAATAATAAAATACTTGTTGTTATTGCTCTTGTTCTATGCTCTGGGTATATTTCTTCGCATATTTGGTATTTTGGTATCGTCTTGCAGGTTAATAGCATAACACTCCCCTGGATCCATGATCATGGGTCGTTCATAGAGTTTCAAATTTTCAACAGTAACCATGGAATACATCTGCATATGTGCTAGAAGATCAAGGTGATAAGCATTGTTCCCAATATTCTCTAAGATGGTGAAAGGACCATCTCTGACTGGTCTCAATTTCTTGCCTTCTCCCTTCATCTTATCCTTGCTAATATGGAGCCGCTACCTTATCTCCAACTTGGAACTGGTGATAAACTATGTGTTTGTCATGTCAAACCTTGTATCGTTCTTGACTCTTATCCAAGTGTTCTTGCACTGCTTGATGAAATTTAGATTCGTTGAGAACTTGCAAGCTCTATCTCACTTTGTTTGTTGGACTCCTCATCCTTCCCAATGACCAAATCTAAGGGATATTTCGGCAAGTACCCAAAAGCATGTCTCAAATGGTGAAATTTGAGTAGAAGAGTGAAATTTTTTATTGTATGCATGCTACACATAATGGACCTTGTTGCAATAACCACGGAGCAAATGAACCATTTTTTTGTTGGCGACCTCTATTTTTCTGTTAGTGTGTGGATGGATTGTTGTACTCCTCTTTAGCTTGGTGTCCATCATCTTCAAAAATCTTGTCCAAAACTCTCCAAGGAATCAAGAGTCTTGCTCAGAAACAATGGATGTGGGGAGCCCAAAAATGACCCATACACGTTGAAAGAAATGTTGAGCAGTCTACTCAACAATAATATGCTTCTTACATGGCATTAAGACACACATCTTACTAAATCTATCCACCATGACATACAAATGGTAATGACCCTTCCTATACAACGGAAATCATCCTACAAAATCCATGAAGGCACTCTCCTAATGATGAGAAGGAACAAGGAATGGCGTGTATAACCCCAATTTTCTACTAGTGGGCTTACAAATAGAGCACATGAGATACCCCTTTACATATTTAGTTAAAATATTTCATACATGGCCAATAAAAAAACCTTTGCAAGTGAGACATAGCCTTTCCTACACCAAAATGACTAGAGACAACAGAAGTGTGAGCTTCCCAAATTACATGGAATCTTTCACTTGTAGGAATGCATAGCTTTCCAAGGTGGTAAAGTAGTTTTCCCTGCAAATGGTAGTTTTCCACCTGTTATTCACGGGTTATATTCCCTTAAACTTCTTTAAAATTTTCATCAACATAAGATAAAGATAAAGATGCATTTTTCAAAAAAATATTTGTAGAAACAAGACATCTAGAGAGCAAATATACTACTTTGTTACTTGTACCCTTCTTGTACTTGATTACCTAATTGAACTGTTGAAGGAATCCCATACACCTGAAATGACGTACCTGCTGTAACTTGGTTCGTGACTGGAAATACTGTAATGGTCGGTGGTTTGTATGAATGATATTCTCCTTCCTAATCAAGTAATTCTTCCATTTATTAATTATTTGAACCAAAGCATACAACTCCTTGTCATAAGTGGGATAGTGTATAACAACTTGAGAGAAGGTATTTGAATGGTAACAAACCGGTTTTTGATGTTGCATCATAATTGAACCCATAGCATAACCATTCGCATTTTTCTCAATCTCAAATGGTTGTTGAAGTTTAGGCAAGGCTAGTACTGACACGGTACTGATATTTTCTTTTAGGGTGTCAAAATATTTATACTTCTTTCCTTCCCACTTAAATGTATGCTTCACACTAGTTAAGGCATGTAGAGGAGATGCAATGATGGATAAGCTGGATATGAACCTCCTCTGGTACTGGACTTCACCCAAAAAGCTTCTTACTTTTGTAACATTGGTAGGCTTAGGCCATTTAAAAATTACATCAATTTTTGAAGGACCAATACTCAGTTGACCTCCTCCAATAGTATGACCCAAAGACACCAGAGAAGTTTTGCCAAATTCACATTTGGACAATTTTACATACAATTTTTACTTTTGCAAAATATCAAGCACTTGTTTGACATGTTTTACATGATCATCCCATGTTTTGTTGAAAGCAAGTATATCATCTAGACACACAACCACAAAATCATCTAGGAAGGGCTAAAAGACATAATTCATTACCCTCATGAATGTAGTTGGGGCGTTGCAAAGCCCAAATGGCATTACCAACCACTCAAACAACCATTTCTTGGTCTTAAAGGAAGTTTTCTACACATCATGATCTGCAATTCTGATATGATGGTAGCCATTACACAAATCCAACATAGTGAAATAAACAACATTCTTTAATTTTTCAAGTAAATAATCTATATGAGGGAGAGGATAACAACTTTTCACCGTGATATTGTTGAGAGCCTGATAATCCATGCACATCTTCTATGTCCCATCTTTCTTTTGGGCCAACATAATTGGTGAACCACACTGAGATGAGCTAGGTTTGATGACTCCTTGGTTCAACAAGTCTTGTACTTGCTTCTTGATTTCTTCCATTTCAATGACTGATAACCTGTATATGCCCAAATTTGGTAAAAGGGAATCTTATTGGAGATGGATTTCATGTTGGATCTCCCTTTTAGGATGCAACCCACTTGGTTCCTGAAAATCCTCATCATAGTTAGAGACAACATCATATGATGCTTTCCTGTGAGAGGGACCACAACCTTTGAAAGCATTTGATGCTTCAACATGTTTTTCCCTCACAACCATGAGAATATACTTTTTGCTAGAATTGGTGAACCTTTTCATCTATCCTACACTACCAAGTGTTGAATTTATCTTCATGTAGTGAGCCCTGACAATGAACCCCACCCCATTCTTGGTGAGATGGTATTTGTACTCATGTCGGAAAAGGTTTGCTTTCCTATCATACAAATACAGGCTTCTCAAGACTATGCCACAAATATCTAGTGGGACAACATCTAGATCAATCTCATCTACCAATTTTGAAGCAATGGTAAATCTAACCCTACATTTCTTAGTTACATTGAGTTTTGTATTGTCACATACCCAATGAAGAGGGCAGGGTTTTGGATGAGGTTTTATTTCCATACCAAAATTCTTGGGAATTTCTTCTAAAATCAAATTAACTTGAGAACTCATTGTAACACCCTCATTCCACATCTACCCAAGTAACTGACCAACCAGTGTAAATATGCGACGAGAGGCCACTATAATGGGTTTCAACCTCGTAAGTCACCTTAAGGAAGTGGAATCGATGGAAACACACCACACAAACCTTCCACATCAATAACAAAACTTCCAAGAGCCATCCCAACCATAGAGATAACCAGCCCCTGAGACAAAATGAAGTTTTAGTGCATTAAACCATTAGAATCTCCCTTGATATGGACAAGGGTGCATCTGGGAGGCTCTAGAAACTCCCACACCAAGGGAAAGGGAGATTCCATGGAATTTCCCCCCCAGTGTTGTGCCTGTAAATCTAGGATTTGTACCACTTTTTCAGGCCTAGAGCCCAGGTCACTACCCATAACTCAATGACATGTTCAGAAATGAAATTTCATAGCATAAAAAAGATACATTTGTAAAAACATCAACAAGGAATAGATTAGACCCATACTAGCCATGACAGGCATTTCATCAAACATGTCACAAACATGAAATCTATAGGTCTTAACAACATAACTAAGCATAGGGGTCTCATACTTATTTGATAATCGCTAAGAAGCATTGATGCCTCAACACATTAGCTGCAATTTCATCTACGAGGCCATAGATACATTGTTCATTCATTGACAAGTAAAAGCATGATAAGAGTCATACCTAGCCACTGCCATATTACTTATTTATAACCATCATAATAACAACATAAATACCAAGGAAACAACATCCATATAATCCACATATGAAACGGTATAATACTCATGAAATAATGAGAAATAACCTTATATTAATAAATTCAATGACCAACCAGGTTTGGGACTTCCACAAACCACCTGACCATAAATTGGCTAAACCAAATATTTCTTTCACCCAATTACCCCCATGTCATATTCCAAGCATGAATGTGGGACTTAAAACCAAACTCAACCAAGGCTTCCCAAGGCTACACCACCTCACCCTCATCGATAGAACCAAGCTTTACCGTAATCCATCCTAGATCACTAGGCCATAAAATAACCATGGATGCCACCAGATTTATCCACCTACACCGTGAGGAATTTCCCTGTCTCCTAGTCTCTAGGCTTTATCACAATGCACACTGGATCACCAGGTCCTAACCAAGATTCCACCCCCTAGGATTTATTGTATATCCTGCCATTCACTGACAAGGATTCCTAGGTGTAATTAAGGGAAGCCACCTCTACGATTTACCGTGTATACCTCCATTAACGAATGGAGGATTCCTAGGCCCACTGAGGTATACAATACTTGGATTTACCGCAACCCATAGTCTGGTTCAGGGGTCACTAGGCCAATGGCTTTACCGCAATCCACTATTTGGTTCAAGGATCACTAGAGCATGTGCTCTTTCTTTCATAGATCCTCCTCACTTAGCTTCGAATCCATCCAACAATCTAGATCAACCAAAGCATGAGAAACCCATCACACCATGGTTATCCATAAATGGCAAGGCTAGGCTAAAAATACTGTCACACCTGGAAAAACCCATGCCATGAAAACAAAGAACCACATGCAATACCATGCATGCTAAATCTACCAATGAAATCATATATACAAATCAATACCTGTAAAGAATCCTACTGTAGCTACTTGATCCTACTCTTCCTTTCTTTCTCCTTCTTTCCTCTTGCCTCTTTTTCCTTTCTTTATCCAATTCCCAAGTTCTCTAAGAAAACTCTAAGCATCCAAGAGTGAGTGAGAGAGAGAGAGAGAGAATAATGAGAGAGCTCCAAAACTGAACTAACAACTGATCCTCAGAAGCCTTTTTATTATTAAGGCCTCTATTTTTGTCATTTTCCATTATTTTCCTTCATTTTCCTCCTCACATGTAACCCGTGATATTTCACCTTACTTTTCTCCTAATTTCCATTATTTTCATAAATAAATGTCCCAAAAATTCCATTTTACCTTTCCAAATCCTTTAACATTGACTTTACCAATTTCCTTAGCCATAATAAACCAATGAACACCCACACTAGGATGTCTTGCCCAACATTTAGCTTGGAATAAGTGTCCTATCAACCATGGTTATTATTTTTCCTTTATTAATTTTTATTTAATGTAATTTTCCCTAATGCTTTTATAGAACCCCCCCCTCGGGGGACACCATCCTCGAAATTCAACCATATCTATACCTCAGCAAAACTATTGAAAAGAAAATATACTACCCATGGAACTTTATAACTTAGCTCGTTGAAAACTTTACAATAATCACTCTACTGAGAAGAAAAACTTCATGACAACACAACATCATAATAACATGACACCCATACCACTTATTTGAGCTTTATAACTTATCTCATGGTGGTATTTACATCCACATACATATGCACATATATCAAAACGTCACCCAAACATATACCAAACATCATACCAAAACTACTTCGCCTCAACTTGCAAACAATGAAGGATACATAGCCTGCATCTGATCCACCATCTCCCATGTAGCTTCATCGAGCCCAAATTTCTTCCATTGCACTTTAACCTACTCGATTGCCTAGTTCCAAAGCATGAGCATCTTTTTCTATAATATACACTAGGGTTCCAGTTGGAATTCTCCTTTTGGCTCCACTTGTAATATAGATTAGTCAATCACATGATCAACATCTTTAAGATACTTCTCAAGCAATGACACATGTAAAACATAATGGATTTTCACTTTTAGTGGTGATGCAAGTCGATAGGCTACTGGTACGATCCTCTCAAGAATATTGAAAGGTCCACAAAACCATCGTGTCAACTTGGCACATGATCTAATTGGAAAGGAGCTCTTCTTCAGTTTGAGGCATAAGCACACATGTTCCCCAACCTTAAAATCCTTAACCATGTTCCGATCTGCATAGATATTATGCCTATCTTGTGCTACCTATAGATTGTGCTTGATCACCTACATTTCCTACTCCATGTCTATGAACATGTCTGGTCCAATCAACACCTTGTTCACCAGATCGCTCTAACCGATGGGAGTATTCCAACTCTTCCCATACAATGCCTCAAATGGACTCATCCTAAAGGATTATTGATACTCATTGTTGTAATTTAACTCTACCAATGGAGGATACTCTTCCCACTTCCATTGTTGATGCATCACATACATCCTCAATATGTCCTCCAATATTCTGTAGACACTTTTTGTCTGTCCGCTAGTTTATGAATGATAAGTTGTACTGAAGGCGAACTTTGTCCCTAATCCTACAAACATCTCCTTCCAAAACTTAGAAGTGAACTTAGCATCCTTGTCTAATACAATCTTCTTCATAATACCGTGCAACCTAACCACATATCTAATGAATACCTATGCTACATCGCTAGCTGAGAATGTAAAATTCACTAGATTGAAGTGTGCAACCTACGTCAACCTATCCACCACAAGCATGAGGGAATCATGTCGTCTCACTTTCCTCAGCAAACCTGTGATAAATTCCATGGAAATGACCTACCATTTCCATTATCGAATTACAATCGGTTGTAGTAGTCCATCTGGATGCTTACACTCTACCTTCACCTGCTGACAATCCAAGCACCTAGCCACAAACTCTACTACATCCTTCCTTAGATTCAGCCAACAATGAAACTTCTTCATTGTGGTCAATTTCTTCTGATAGCCTGGGTGACCTATATATGGTTTCACATGAAACAACCTCAATATCACCTTCTTGAACTCACTGTTGTCTAGCACATATATCCTATCTCTAAGTTTGATCAATCCATTTGTCATGAGACAATAGTCCACATATTGTACACCTTCAACTCTATCACTACCTGTACTCATACCAGTACTCTGTTGTAATTGTGCTTAAGCTCCATGTACCTGGCATCCTACTAGCCTACCTACAAGATCTTATCTTGAAGATCTGTCCCATAGGAACTCATAGTTGCTATATGAGTTATCTGTACTCACCTACTAAGAGCATCTATGGCCCTCTTCACTTTTCTTTTGATGTATCTGATCTCAAAATCGAACTCACTGATCGTGGCCAACCATCTAGCTTATCTAGTGTTCAAATTTAGTTGGTCATATAGACACCTCAATCCATTGTGATCACTCATTAATAAAAACCTCCTACCAAGAAGATAGTGCCTCCACATCTTCAATTCATGTATGATTGTTGGTAGCTCAAGATCATGTGTTAGATAGTTCTACTTTTTCTCATTCAACTTCTATGACTCAGAACACACTACCTGTCTTTCCTGCATAACGACTCCACCAAGTCCTCTCTTGCAAGCATCTATATATACTACAAATTATTTGTCTATATCTATGATCTTTAACACTGGAGCATGTGTCAGCAACCACTTAAGCTGCTCAAAACTAGCCTCACACTCCTATGTCCATTCAAACTTCTTACCTTTCCTCTACAATGATGTAATAGGATAAGAAATATGTGAGAATTTCTTGATGAACCTCTTGTAATAACCTGCCAATCGCATGAAGGTGTTGGGTGTGAAGCCTGATTATATTCTTTATTCAGTGGTATCACCACATTGGACCCCAGTTCGTAATGTGGCAGAAATTCCGCTGATAATATTTGCACTGCAAAGGGGGTTCAGGGGCGCAACTGTGATCTTTGGGAGCCCTCCTAGCAGGGGATCAGGGGCAGCACCCCCAAATCTAAAAATAGATGTAAAATTGCCTTGTACAATGTTGTAATTTCGTATTCAATATGGGTCATTCATTAGGTGAAGATTCGACGGTAGAAGTTATGTTTAATTTAGGATTTTTTTCCTATAAGGCAACCCCTCACTATATATGAGGGAACTGTATTGCGTCTATGTAGATCCATATTCTGAGTGAGAAAGAGAGAGGGGATTGTGTGAGAGCGAAGAGGGAATTACAATGGATCTGCTATAGGTTGTATTTCTTCATTTTACTGGATAATATAAAAGGAAGGAGTAGTTGTTTCTTTGTGGACATGGCCCAAATTGGGTGAACCACATATATCTTTTTCTCTCTTGTTTTATGTGTTTATATTTCTACAATATATTTCATGTGTTCCATTGCTCTGTAATATATAATTTTATAATAGAAGGATCTCACCTCATCTACATTTCTAGGAGTTTCTGACTCCATGATAGCTCTTACCTTTTCTAGATTCACTTCCTTGGAGACAACATTTCCTAAGTAATATACCTTGGTCTAAGAGAAACTACACGTTTTGAGCTTAGCATACAATTGATGCTCTATCAACAACCTTAACACTGTTGCCAAATGCTTGACATGCTCTTCCTCATTTTTAGAATATACCAATATGTCATCAATGAACACAATAACAAACTTGTCAAAATAGGGACACAACACATTTTTTTTATTGATCAAACACATAAATGTATTTGGAGCATTAGTCAAACTGAATGGAACTACAAAAAACCCATAACACCCATACCTAGTCTAGAAGGTTGTCTTGTAAATTTCCTCCTCTTTAGTGGGTACTTTATGATATCTGGATCTCAGATCAATCTTAAAAAACACTACTGCTCCCTTGAGATGATCAAATAAGTAATCAATTCTCAACAATGGGTATATGTTCTTGATGGTCACTTTGTTCAACTTTTTCTAGTCAATGCATAGCCTGAGAGTACCATCCTTCTTCTTCACAAACAATAGCGGTGCACCCCAAGGCAATACACTTGGACTAATGTATCATTTTTTTAAGCATCTCTTTCAGCTACAAGTTTAACTCTACCAACTCATGTGTGCTCATATTGTAAGGTGATTTTTATGTTGGAGCTATCCTTGGCACCAACTCAATAGAAACGTCTACTTCCCCATGAGGTGGAAACTTTGAAATATATGTTGGAAATACATCCTGAAACTTTTGTAGGACTAGGTACCTACACAAAACATATTCATTCTCAACTTCTTTACCTTTTTCACTAGAGTTATGTACTAAAAATAACACACACCCTTTCCTACAACTACACTTGGCATGCATAGCTGCCACCATCCTAATTGATGTGGTTTTTTTCTTTCCCTGTAAGACTCTTGGTTCCCTATTTTCATCCAAGCAGTGAATGGCTTTGTTGTAACAATCCACCTTGGTCCTGTGAAGGTATAGACAGTCCATACCCAATAACATATTATATGATCCCAACAACAATAAATTCAAGTTCGCTGATGTAGACATGCCATTCAACTAAAATGCACAAGATGTTACCCAATGATGAACTCTTTTCTTTGTACATGTGGCCAACTACACTAACCAAGGTTCTGCATGTGTTTCTTTATTCAAACCACACTTATCCATCGAGTAAGGAATAACATAACTACAATTAGATCTAGGCTCAATCAAAATAGAAAAAACTTGATCACAAATCTTATTGTCCATCTCAATGATAAATGCTTGATGGTCTGCCTTGCTGTTGTCCAACACTGCATAGATACAAGGAATTCTCTCTCCAACATACCCAATAGTCTACGCCTCCTGTGCACTATAGATATGAGGGCTACCACCTTGATTTGTGGAAAATCTCTCTTAAGGTGTTCCTTGCCGCATGTCCAACACTCCAACCATCTAGTACCATCACCTATATGTTGTTGTGATCCATGTCATTGTCTAGCTACATTCAAATTCTTGTAAGGTGTTGCATTCTCTTTCTCTTATGCATTCTGAGGCATTTTTCTTTTCAGTTGACATTTACCCTTACCTTTATCCTTATCCTTCCCTTTCCATCCTTGCTGAGATTCATTCATGTGCTTTGAATGTTCATAGCAATGTTTCAATTTCCCAATAACCTCCTCAAGTGACCGAGGCTCATCATACTCAATTCGATTATTAAATTCTAATGGAAATCCACTAACAAACCATTGAAATTTATCCTTCTTATCTTTAGGATATGGTACATACCTCAATAGCTCTAGGAGCTTGGTCGTATACTCCTCATATATCATTGATCCCGTTTGTAGCTCATCGAATTCTTTATCCCTACTATCATACTTCCTTTCTAGCATGTACTTCTTCCTAAAAAGCCTACTAAACTCATGCCAACTCAAGTCCTTCATCCTAATTTCTTTGACCCATTTCACGTTTTCCAACTGGATATCTGTTTTACCTTTGAAGCTAAAGATAGAAATTTTGGCCTTCATGTTTTCTGTGTACTCATGCAACTCAAAGAACTTGTTCATCCCAAGTATCCAAGCCTCTCCATCTTTTGGTTTCTTCAAGTCTCCATCAAAAATAGGTGTGTTTTCATTCTTAAACACATCTAGCAAGTATCCCCTATCACTCCTCCTATAAGGGTGATAATATGATGATCATGATGCCTGTCAGAACCAGAACTAGAATAATACCTCTATCCATCACCTCTCCTATCAGGATTATCCAAAAATATTCCATCTCTAACAGTGTCATCTCTATCTGACCTATTCCCACCACAAGATCTACTATCATATGCCCCCATTAATGTTTTCCTCTTGCTCATGGCTAATCTGAAGTGATCCCTATCATTGCAATTCTGACAAACTCTAAAGTATCACTACATTTACCTCTTCTTGTTTCTCCTATTCTTGTATGATTATGTCATTGTTTGCTTTGCAACTCCTTATTTTTTCCTTCAATATTCTTAGTGTATCTGTTAATTCAAAAGTATTCCCAACACCATGTTTCTCATCTGACTCATAAGGAGAATCTTGTGAGCTATAGTATACCATTATGTTATTCGTCTTTGATATTCTTCCTGCAAGGTATATCATGTCAGCTAAACCAAATCACAATAAACTAAAGTACCTTAGGATAATTAGGGGAGGATACCTCTTCTACAAGATCAACCAATCAGTGTAATACATGTATAATATAATCATTACATCATATATACGTATAATACAAAAGAATATAACCATATAACCATCATTCTAGCTAGAGTCCAGTCATCAATGCATGACCATATCAACTATACATACCATGACCTCATGCATGACAACAAAAATCATATCAATGCACATTTGACAATATGTAAGCATTGACACACATAGAAGCACATAACCAATCATACATTCATGACGAAACACTTCACAACAACCACATCCTCTTTCACATGGTGACATCATTACAACCATGACCAACACCATTTATATGCAACAACCATATAGACCACAAGGATAATTAACACGTGCAACTAACATGAATGCATGACCAACACACATGGCCCATCTATTCCAAGTGGTGAACCATGCTCTCATACCACTCTATAAGACCCTCATCCCACATCTACCCAAGTAACTAGCCAACCAGGGTAAATACGTGACGAGATGCCACTAAAATAGGATTCAACCTCCTAAGTCACCTTAAGGAAGTGGAATCGATGTAAACACACCACATAGACCTTCCACATTAGCAACACAATTCCTAGGAGCCATCCCAACCAGAGAAGTAACCAGCCCCTGAGACCAATTGAAGTTTTAGTGAATAAAACCCCTGTACGCTTCCTTGATATGGATAATGGTGTGTCTCGGAGGCTCTAGAAGCTCCCACGAAAAGGGAAAGGGAGCTTCTAGAGATTTGTTTCCCCATTTATATGCCCATGACTCCGATATTTGTGCCCTTTTCCAAGCCTAGAGTTCAAGTCACTACCTAGAACTCAATGAAAAGTTCAGAAATTAAATTTCACACTAGAACAAAAATACATTTACAAAAACATCAACAAGGACTAGGCTGAATCCCTACTAACCATGACAAGAATTTCATCAAACATGTCACAAACATGAAAGCTATAGGTCTTGACAGCATAACTGAGCATAGGGGTCTCATACTTATCTGAGAATCACTAAGAAGCATTGATGCCTCAACACATTAGTTTCAATTTCATCTATGAGACCATAGATACATTTTTCATTCATTTACAAGTAAAAACATGATGAGATCCATACATCGCCACTATCATAATACATGCTCATAACCAACATAATAACAACAAAAATACCAAGGAAACTGTAGAAATTGTCACTGTAGATTAAGCTGATTATTCAATGTACTAAAGAAAAATACTTAATCTAATTCTACAATCAAACTTGCGGAAGCTTAATCGATTTTGTGCAAGATAAAACAGAACACATATAACAGAGAAGAATATTCAATCACACATGCAACACAGAAGAATACTCTGGGGAAGGCCTCAACTAAAAACCCCACTATCTGTATTATCATAGATGTGGAAATATCTAAAGATTACACAAAGATTTAGCTCTCAAGCTATCCAACTCTCAGTACAATCCCTCACTGCTGCTTATAGATAGAATAGAAAACACATATGCCTTCCTTCAGTCCTCCAATTCTGCTATTTCCTTGTGCAGTTTCTCCTGGGTCCTCTAGCTGCCACCTATGTGATTCTCACCACACACACTGCTCTGACATCTATAGTAACTGTGCAATCCTCAAGGAATGAATTCCTTCTGCATGCAAGATATATTCACATGGGAATATTCTAGCAACTAATAGTACATTGTCCCTGCCTTTAATCTCAACTGGGTCTTTGTCTGAACTGACATGCATAAGTTATTTATGAGAGAATATTCAGTTATCTGGAGAACACTAGTTTCATGCATGCATGCATTAACTCACTAAATTCACAATTAGTTCTTCAAACTGTTTGGAACTAATTTAACTGGACTTAACTCAGTTAACTGAGCTAACTAATTACAACTCAAATACAACTCATCCTTATCTCGTTAATTAAGGGTTAAATTCCTTAATCAAAGGGATAACTGTTGCATGTCTTCACAAAAACTTCATGTTTGATTTTCACCAACTAATTAATTCAATATGAATTATTTAATTATTTTTCAAATAGTTAGTGAGACTAAATTCGAATTTTAATTCAAGGACAACTTAAAATTGGAACATATCCTGAAATTCTATCTATAGTAATGTTATTTTTAGCATTTCTATTTTTAGTGTTTCTTGTTGCTATTTTCAACACTCCCTCTCAACAAGAAAGGGACTACCTTTCACCTCGATCGTGTCTCTATGGAACTCGAATTTACACTTTGACAATGCCTTAGCCAAAATGTCAGCGTCTAGCTCCTCAGTCGAAATATACTGCAACAACATGATCCTCCTTGCCACACAGTATCTAAGATGATGATACCGAATGTTGATATGCTTGGACCTGTCATGAAATACTAGATTCTTAGAGAGTTTGATACAACTCTGATTATCACAATAGATCACAGTTAAATCCATCCTCTAATAAAACAAACCAACTAGAATTTTCCACATCCTAATGGACTCACATGTTGCCTAACTTACAACCATGTATTCAACCTTTTCTGAGCTAAGTGCAACTGACCTCTGTTTCCTGTTGTACCAAGAAAATGTAGCTGAACCAAGGTTGAAAATTCCTCCTGATGTGCTGTCCTGATCTGATGGACTCTTTGCCCAATCTGCATCTGTGAAGCCTTGTAACTTCACTTCCTCTGACCATCTGTACCATAATCCAAACTGAGATGTGCCTCTGAGGTATCTCAAAACATGATTCGTTGCCTTCCAAAATAGCTTGGTAGGTGTTGAAGCCCCGAAAATCGGGTCGACAACAAGGGGGATACCCACCCGGTCCGGACCTTGGTTGGTAGCTCCTTATCCGTTTGGTATAGCGGGTCTGACTAGGGATAATGGGACTAGTTTCCCAATCTAAGGGTGTGTGTGTGT
>APFE030901845.1:13906-35202 GCA_000404065.3 Pinus taeda | reverse complement strand
TTCCATTTACATATTTTCATGTGTCTCTATATCTCTTATTCCCTCTTTGTTTAATATGTAAAATGTCATGGATATTCCACTATACCATTCGCCACAATAGATCTGATAATAATATATCAAAATTCTAAATTTGTACACTATTCCATTTTTATTAAAATTCTAAATCTATAAATTTAACTGTAATTAGCGCATGCATGTGAATGGAAATAATGCATAAAAGTAGAGAAAGAAAAAATAAGCTCCCATACACACATAAGACACAATATCTTCTTTGGGAAACCCTTTTGGGAGAAAACCCAACTAAAAGGTGAATATGCTTCGCTCTCTTTCTCTGTCTAGAGAATAAGGCTGCAAGTATAAAGAAGAAATGGTTGTGGCCCATGGGCTGCTATATTGCAAAAATCATCTCTATGTGCTCTTATCTCCTATCCCTCATGTCTATCTTTTATCAAGTATGGAAAAAAGTTCTCTCAACATAATATAATTCCTCTTCCTCTTCATGGGCCAATTATAACACAACATGATAGCCTATTATTAGTAAAGTTTGACTGCAACAACTCTTAACTAGAGTTAATAACAGCACGGCTAGCCTCTTTTCCATGAATAATGGGGGCTAATGTGAAATCCTCCCAAATTATAGTTTTGAAACCAGGAAGGTCAACCTCTAAGCGACATAAATTTTGCATACAAACTTTGATCGATGTGTTTATTATGCCGTTAGAAATAACTTCATGTGTAGAATAACATGAAAGGTGTAGTGCTAGAGTGAAAAGTTTTACCCCCAAAAAATGTTGTTGATGCCTCAAAACACTTCTAGAAGGTTTTAGACTTTGTTTTGCCAAACTAGGTCCCACTGGTAAAAATAGTCTCATGAGATGATTCCTCCACCTTTTCCACTTTGAATGCATCGATATTGATGAGAAAAATATAATGGTCCAATCCGGATCACACCTCCCCATTTTGGGAGGCTTTTGTTTTACTAAATGAGGTGAGGAATTTTTTCCTTCACCTTCTCTTTGGTGTACCATTTAGCTTTCTTGGAAGTTGTCCCTTCAACTCAAGCTTCCAAAGGTCATCTTTCCCCTTGTCTTGTGGTTCTGGAACTCTTTTGCAAAATTGTATCTTCTATCAACTTTGCCTAAGCTTTTGGCGCCAAATCCTCCACAGAATGTAGGACCTGTTCCTCTTCCTGATCTAGCATGGAAGCCTCATAGAGTTTAAAATTCTCTACATTCACAATTTAGTAAATGTGCATATGCGGTGGTAAACTGAGTGGATAGGAATTACCACCCACCTTTTCTAGAATCTCAAAGGGACCATACCTTAGAGCCTTGATTTTCTTCCTAGGCCCATGCAACCTCTCCTTGTTCAACTGTAGCCATACTTTGTCTCCCACCTTGGATGATTTCTTTGTTTTGTGTTGATCATGCCTAGCCTTATACTTATACTACGACTTTTGTAGTGTGCCTTGTACCTGTATATGGATTTTCCTGATCTTGTCTATAAATTTTCAGCCATCAAAGCATCTCATGTAAGATCTTCCCTAAATTCTCTTTATTTCCCATATCCAATATCCAAATATGAAGGTGGCAAATATCCAAAACAAGTTTCAAATAGGGACTTTCGTGCACAAGTGTGGATTGCTCTGTTGTAAGAATATTGTATATATACTAGATTTTCATCACAGGTCTTCAAATGCTTTTGGTTATATCCCCTGAGAAGTTGCACCAAAGTCTTGTTGAATAATTCTGTTTTCCCATCTTTGTGTGGGTGGAATGCTCTAGATATATTCAACTTCGTGTCCATCTTCTCCCACAATGTAGACCAAATTGCATTGAGAAATCTTGTATCCCTATCTAAAACGATGCTCCTTGGTGTCCCAAAGTGCACCTAGACTTGTACAAATAGCAATTTTTGTGCTTCTTTCCTATTGATGGTATTTTTATAGGGCATCAAAGCACAGATCCTGTTGAATTTTTCAACTATCACAAATAGGTAGTTATTTCCCTTCCCGATTTTTAGTAAAAATCCACAAATTCCATGGAAATGCTTTCCTAAGGACAAGTAGGTACAGAAAAGGGATGATATAGACCTTGTTCCATGTTTCTAGGTTTGCTGGTAGAACAAAGAATGCATCCTCTTATGAACCTAGATACCTACTCTTGCATCTTGGGTCAATACACATACCTCTACAAGTTAGCCAAGATCTTCCCTGCACCAAAGTGCCCTGCAACCTTAGAGGTGTGAGACTCTCTAATCAGCTGCAGTCGCTCACTTTTAGGACCACATAACTTATCCAACTTGTAGAGTAACCCATCTTAGAGATGGTAGCAGGGAAAATTTTAAGAACCACCCTAAATTTATATGCATAATAAATCAGCAAATCCCCATGATAACATAGGAAAAAATGGGAGGGGCGATATCTATATATATATATATTATATATATATATATATAATATATATATTGGCGAATCTCTCACCAAATTATATTATCTTTGTAAAGTCATCTGCGAATTATTTCACTAAATTATAAAATCTTGTAAGATCTTGGAAAATATTTCACTGAATAATAAAACATTGTGAAGTCTTGGAAAATGTTTTGTTAAAGTATGGAACCATATATGATAATAATAAAACATATTCCTGTAATATACTAACATACATGTTTGGAAAAAAGAAACATAATTTTCACTTCCTACAAACAATGTTGCAAGTTTTAGTGGCCATGTTTGTCATGGTAGGAGAGATTAATGTTTTCTCTACCACGTTTGTCAAGCTACCACTTTTGCCAACCTATCAAATTTCTTTCTTATTCCATAGACTCCAACTGCTAGATAAAAAAAACACATCAAGTTTGTTTACCCAAACACGACAATAGGTAGCAAGCCCCAACTATATAATATAATGAATTAGTAGGTATCCAAAAGGCCTGAAGGGGATCTAATGAAAAGAAGTGACCATTGTCAGAAGCCTTCCAATCAACATATAAATATATAAATGTAGATTTATTATTATTTTAATTGGAAATCTTCAATTAAATAATAAAATTTAATTACATCTCTCCCAGTCTAAATTTCTTATTAGCATAATTCACTACCTTCATACCATTTTTAAGAGTGTTGTAACATGTGGATTAATTTCCTTTTTGGTGCACAATCTCCACCTTTTAGGAAAATATGGTGCAATGACCCAACCCCTATAGATCATTATGACAAACTAAGAATAACAGAGAAGATGAAAGGTTGTACAAACCAGAATATTTTTCCAACAAGTAATCCAAGATCAATACCTTAACTTTTTCATGAAGATATCATATTGAGAATGTTTAAAAAATGGTGGGAAATCTGGGCAATGACTATCTCTCTTATGTGAGGGTGATGCAGAAAGAGTTAATATTTCATTATTTTGAATTTTTTTTTGTTAAATCAGAAAAACCAATATTAATGGAGATATCGGTGTGTTTTACTAAAATTTGTGAAGTGACTAAATGTAGCTTTAACCATTCACCTTAACATTTTTTTTACAATATAATTTCCTAAGTCTATTTAATATCTTCATTATCATAAAAACCAAAACTCCACGTCTACCACTCTTAGAGGGATGAAATCTATTTATCCTTCCCAGCACTTGGTAGACCCAGAATTAAGATGGATCTAAGTTGATAGAATTTCCCCTTTAAATAGTCTATGCTCACATGAATACCATGGTATTACCATGGGTTATCATAAATCTGGAGCTTAAAAAATAAGATTAGTAATTTATAAAAACTAATAAAATTAATAATTGGTTTTTATTCTAACCAAGTTAAAATGTTTAAGTGACACTCTTGATCTACCAAGCCACAAGAGGGATCAAATATTTTTTCACTCTATGTTAGTTTGCATATCACGATATGTTTTTTTGCATGATATTAATAATAATCTTGGCCATGGTATTTGGCCCATAGGCTTCAGCTAAATATAACACATTTTTTTGAGTGTCGTTAAATATAAGGTAGCTTATGGAGTAAATATAAAAAATGTTTTATTTATTTACCATACATAAAAAAATGTTTTATTTATTTAACATACCTATCATTTATTTATATTTTTATTAATTTACCATACTCTTTTTATAAATATGGTATTTGGCCCATAGGATTCAATTAAATAAAACCTCTTTTCTAGCCTTCTTAAATAGAAAGAGGTTTTATTTATTTACCATACCTATAGTTTATTTATATTTTTATCTATTTACCATACCTTTGAAGTATAAAAAGAGGTTTTATTTATTTATCATACCTCCACTTTATTTATTTATTTTATTTATTTACACACTTGCATGTTCATAAATATAAGGTAACATATGGAGTAAATATAAAAAATTGTTTTTTTTATTTACCATACCTTTGGTTTATTTATATTTTATTAATACCATACTTCTTTTATAAATATGGTATTTGGCCCATAGGATTCACTTAAATGAAACCTCGATTTTGAGCCTTCTTAAATAGAAAGAGGGTTATGGACTAAATATAAAAAAGAGATTTTATTTATTTACCATACCTCTAGTTTATTTGTATTTTTACTTATTTACCATACCTTTGGAGTAAGTATAAAAACATATTTTATTTATTTACCATACCTCCATTGTATTTATATTTATATTTATGACTATTAAAAATACATTTTCGATTGTAACTCCTAATTTCAAGGGCTAAATTTACTTTTTTTACCCTCTCCCTTAAAATAAGGTGGGCTAACCTCCATACGTAATTTTTTTATAAAATTGTAACAATGTACTATGATGCAAAATATTCACCCAATAAAAATATAAAACTCGTTAATTTTGCCCAAGCGCGAAAATTCGCCCCTAAAATTTTCCATGGATGGTAGTCAATGGTGCTATCGCCATCGTGCACATGAATCTGACTCAAAAACTCCTGATACACCTCTTTGATGTCCTGATCCTCTAAATATGCCCTTGTATGCATCATCGGTGAATGGCTCCATGTGCACAAGAGTCCTCAAAGCTATGATATTTGATGTGGGTGGCCTTGAAAGCATGTCAGCCAACTTGTTTATGTTGTAATTCTTGTACTTGATCACCAAATGAAACTGCTATGAAAACTCCATCCATTTGTAATGGTTGGTCTATTGTAGCTTACTTCGAGCCTGCAACAATTGTAACAACTGGTGATCTATGTGGATTACTATCTACTTTCCTATTAAATAATGCTTCCACTTCTTCACAACTTGCACCATGGCATAGAGGTCCTTATCATAGTTAGAGTAGTTAAGGACTGCCCCATGAAATACTTCAGAATGGTAGTATACAAGCCTTGCTCTCTACATGAAAAAACTCCCATAACCTACCCAGTCACATCTATCTCCACTTCAAAGGGCCATTGCAAGTTTGGTAACACCAAAGATGGTGCTTGAATGATCTTCTTCTTTAACTCCTCGAAATCCCTCTTCTAACCTTTTCCTCACTGGAAACTCTTGCCACTTGTTGTTATGGCCTGGAGCGGTGTTGCTACAACTGAAAATGAGGCTATGAATTTCATCATGTACTATGATGCCACAATCAAACTCCTGACCTCAAAAATATTAGTAGGCACTAACCATTTCATGATGGCCTCCATCTTGGAAGGATCTATATTTAGCTTTCCTCCACCAATCACATACCCCATATACACCAAAGACTGTTGTGCAAACTCACACTTCTTGGGAATTGTTGGAAGTTGGGACTTATTTAATATTTACAACAAATGTGTCAATTGTGAAATATGCTCCTCCCAGGTATTACTATATACCATTATATCATCCAAATAGAAAATATAAAACGAATCTAAAAAATGACACAATACATCAGTCGTGCATCATTCATTAATATCATAAATGTAGCTAGTGCATTACATAGGCCAAATGGCATGACTAACCACTCATACAAACCTTGGTAGGTTTTGAAGGTGCTCTTCTAGGTATCTTCTTCTTTGAATCGAACTTGGTGGTATCCAAACTTCAATTCCAACTTGGTGAAGTATTTTTCTTGCTCCAACTGATCCAATAAGTCATCTATCCTTAGCAGGGGGTATCTATTCTTGAGCATGATTTTATTCAATACCCTGTAATCTATACACATATACCAAGTCCCATCCTTCTTTGGCATAATGAGGATCAATGATGCACATGGAGATGTACTTAGTCGAATGACACTATGTTCCAGTAGTTGTTGTAATTATTTTTTCACCTCACTTGCTTCTCTAACAAACTTCCTGTACAACCCAATATTTGGCAATGGGGAGTGGGACGATAGTTGGAGCTCATGTTCCACTTATCTCTTACATGTTAACACTTTGGACTCTCATAACACATCCCTATATCCTTGTGATAACTCCTCCAATTTTTGTTTATGTTTCTTAGTATGCCCCTCTAGGGATACCTTGCCTCTTATTGACTGCTCTTCAGATTGAATTTCTCTTAAGAATAATAAAACATACTTCTTGTTCGAACTAATAAATTTCTTGGCTTGGTTAGCACTTACCAATGAAATTTTTGACTTGCCTTTATGTGCATTAATGATAAAATATTTTTCATTTTTAACTAGTGGGTATTGATTAGCTATGCCTATGAATATTGCATCTCGCATGTACATGTATAGACTCCCAAATAAGACTCCACATACATCAAAGGGAACCACATCTAGATCTACTTCATCAATAAAATCGTCATTGATAGCAAATTTAATTTTACATTGTTCTGTTACCTTCAACTCTACATCCTTATTTACCCATCCAAGTGGATATGGGTTTGGATGATCATGAACTTCCAGCCCCAAGTTCTTTATCAACTCTACTGCAATGAGATTCACCTATGATCCTGAGTCAAATAGAGCATCAATCTTCATATTCTTGACCTGTATCTTTATATGGAAGATTTTGGTCATTTCTTTCTCTTCCTGTTACTAAAGGCTACTCAAATTCACTACCTTCTACACTGGCATATAAACGATCTTCTCATCCACATATGAGTTTCTTTCAACTTGGTTGATTGAATCCGTGACCATGAGATTCTTATTCCTTTTATGTTTCTTCTTATTCTTCGGGTTTAGCTCTGGATGCAAATTCCAACACTTCCCCTTTGTAGGGCCATCAATGCTACAATGGTTGCTAGGATATTTTCACTAGTGTGTTGTGGCTATTGTCTTTTTATCTTTTCCCCCTTTTTGTTTCTTCCTCCCTTCCTCAGAAGCTTCTTCCTTCTCCTTTTACTTTTGTCCTCTTTATTATGTTATCTTCAAGCTTATGTTCTCCAGGTATTGTGCCTATACAGAAGCCTTATCCATCGATTTGGGCTTGAACAAAATCACTTGATCATGCAGATGGTGGTGCAAACCCCTGAAATACTTGAGGAGTACATATATGTTCTTGGAGAGATACCTAGTATTATAGTTATCCTTCTAAATTCTGTGGTGTACTCCTGCATGATTTGACTCGAATTTTCCCTGAAGTAATGCCACTAGATCCACTGGGTCCTCCATGTACCCAATGGAATAAAAATTTGACTGAATTAGGGTTTTAAAATCTTACCACTTAATCACTAGAGGTTCTCCCTCGAACCTCAGGGTTTCTGTGTGGCTCTCCCTCTAGGTTAGTGCATGTCCCTCCAATTTCATTTGTAAAAATGATATTTTTTGTCCTTCCTCAATCTGATGGACATTGAAATAAAGTTCCAGTTGTTGTAACCAATGTTTCAACTTCAGAGTGTCGATCTATTCATGGTATGGCTTGATATCGAATTTTTCTCCCATTATAAATAGCGACTGATTCATGACACTCAAACCAAGTTGATCTTTTCTAGATTCTTTCTTCAATTGGTTCTCCATTTCTCCTCGATCTTTTAAACCCCGTTTAGATTTGTCCTTTGGATTTTAACCCCCATATTCTGCAAATATCCCTAGTTGGTTATTCAAGGTCGCCATGAGGAGGCTTACATTATTGTTGATATCTATGACTTGTTGTTCCAACCGTGTAAACCTCACCTCTATAGGATCACAAGGTTCATTTACATATTCCTCGGCCATGATCAGGGTTTTATGATTTTCAGCCTCACCAATCTAGATCCATTCAATCTCCACAAAATACCTAAATAAACCTAATTTGATACTTAATGATCCATAAACTTTAGTGTATATTCCACTTGACTGTCTGTTAGAACAAATCTGATAATAATATATTAAAATTCTGATTTTTTACACTATTACCATTTTATTAAACTTCTAGATATGTAAATTTAATTATAATTAGTGCATGCATGCAAATGGAGATTATAAAAAAAAAGTATAGAATGAAAAAATAATCTCTCACACACACATAAGACATAATATATGATATGGGAAACCCTTTCCAGAGAAAAACCAAGTGGAAGGTCAGGCCGCTTTGCTCTCTTTCTCTGTCTGGAAAGTAAGGCTACAGGTACAGAGAAGTAATGCATGTGGCCCATGGGATGCTACACTACACATATCCTCTTTGTGTGCTCTATCTAAACCTCTTATCTCTCATGGCTATCTTTGCTAAGCTATCGAACAAAATTCTCTTGACATAATAGAATGTCTCTTACTCCTAGTTGCCCAATTATAACACAACTCGATAGCCTACTGGTGGTTACGTTTGACTACGTCACATCTTAACTAAAGTTATAATATATACTCTTATAGATTCTTTTACATAATAACCATGTGGCTAACCCATTTTACATGAATATTGGGGGTTGGCGCAACATCCTCTAGAATTAATGGTGCGAAAAAAGGAAGGTCAACTTGTTAGTGGCATAACTTTTGCATACAGACTCTCTTTGACGCACTTCTTACGTTTTTGGAAATATATCTATGTGTAGAATAACATGGAAATGTGTGGGACCAAAGTGGCAAATTTTTACCACCAAAAAACATCATTTGATGCCTCAAAACGCTCCCGAAAGGTTTTAGACCCCATTTTGCCAAACTAGGTACCACCGTAAAAATAGGCCCGTGAGGTGATTCCTTCCCTTTTTCCACTTTGAATCCATCAAGATGGATGAAAAAAATCATAATGATCCAATCAGGATCATAAATTATATCTCCATCCTCTCCTTCTCTCTCTCCCCATCACTCCTTTACTATATCTCTTCCTCTCTCCCCCATCACATACACTCTCTACCTATCACTCTCTCTAATTTCATCTCTATTCTTCGTTATCTCTCCCCCTATTTCCCTTCCACATCTCTTTCCTTTTCTCTCTCTCTCTCTCTCTCTCTCTCTCTCTATCTATCTATCTATGTGTGTGTGTGTATACCTCTCCCTTTATTTGTCTTCCTATTACTCTCCCTCCCCTCACTCTCTCCCTCCTTCCTCCCCCTTCCTATATTTCTTTGCCCCTCCCTCCCTTACTTAGTGTGTGCTTCATAATAACCCCTCCTCTTTCTCTCTCTATAACCTATCTACCCTCTATCATTGTCTCTATTTCCCTTCCTACATCTCCATCCCTTCCTTTCTCTCCCTCTGTCCTTACCCTCCCTCCTTCTTTCTACCTCCTCCCATCTCATTATCTCTTTCTCCTGCCTCACTCTCCTGCGCTCTCTCTCTCCATATCTATCGATATTTGTCTCTCCTTCCTCTAAGTCTCCATCATATATCCCACCCGTCTCTCCTTATATCTCCTTCCTCCATCAAGATTCCACTATTTCTCCATACTTCCCTCCCTCACATAGCTAACAACAAGGCCCCCTCCAACTCTTTCTCCCTCTCTCTACCCTTCACCTCTATCTTTATCTCCATCCCTTTATCCTTATCTATCTCTCCCTCTGTCACACTCTCTCCCTCATCCCTTTCACCTCTCTCATTCTCTCCCCACTATGTCATCTCACTATCTTTTACTCTTCTTCTCTCTCCCTCTCTCTCTCCCCTCCACCACTCTCACTCACTTTCATAATCTCTCTCTATCCTCCATCTCAAGTTTATATCTCTATCTCTAAATCACTCATGCACAATATCCCCCTCCAAATTTGTGTCTCTCTTCCTCCATGTGTTAACCTTAAATATTTCCCTACCTCTCCCTTACCAACCTTCTTTCCTTATCTCTCTCATTTTTTGACTCTCACTCACTCTTGTCCCTCAATCGCCAACTATTTTTACCCACCCTCAAATATCTCTCTCTCCCTTAGCCCTTCTATCCCTCCCACTGTCACCCTCCACACCCCGCTCCGAAACCAACCATAGCCATTTACCACCAACTCATTCTCACCCCCTTCTCTTTCTCTCTTTTTCTCTCTCGTTCTTTATTTCTTGATCTTCATTGGCCCCTCTATCCCTCCCTTTCTCACCCTTCCCATTGCCCTAAACCCACCCTAGCAATGTTCCATGTGTTAAAGTTAATAAATGCATGAATGTGTGTACTCGCCTAGCACTAGAAACATGCATGTGTTGTTGAGACTAAGAACGCGCACACATTCTTTCAAATTTAAATTTTCCTCATGGGGATATTATGTGTATAGTGACAATTGCTTTGGATATAGGTTTAGGATCACACATTTTGGTGGTTTGAGTTGCAAACACATATATATCTCTATCTTTGGAACATTTTTATATAAGCTAGAAGAATTTGTTGTCTCTGAAATTACAAACCCATATACATTTAATTATGTAAACACTCTCTCTATATATATTTATATTTTTTACTGTTTTTAAGACATTTTTGTCTTGAAATATCAAAATCTTAAAATACATCCCTTTCATATTTCCACTTTCCACTATAATTGTTTGGGGCCTCAACCATTTGGAAAAAAAATTATATTATTGTCGTTCTTGTTAAAAACAAAAGTAATAAATTAAATTTATTAAATTCTTACCATCTTAAAGTTACATCAAACCTAAATTTTAGAAAGCACTCTACCCCAAATTTAATAAAGGGAAGAAACTATAGATGAGCATTTTTATTATAGCATGGAGAATGAGTTACTTCGAGAGATGAATAAAATTACATATATATAATTAGTAAAATGAATAATATACAATATATTTTCAGTATTATAATTTTTTTTTGTGAGTTCGTGATTTTGGTAATTTAAAATGTCTTTTTAATAAAAAAAATAGATTTAGTTTTTTTAATAGATTTGAAACATTCATATTTATTATATTATTTTTTTTGTCTATTTTTGAACAAAATATTTAGAAAATTAAATATTTATTGATTGAATTGTTTTTTGAATAGTTACAGTAAAATATAATAGATATTTTTTTTATATGTATATATTTTTTAAACAAGTAGTACATAATATTTTCCAAACAAGTGCTATATAGTAGCTAGTACTTGTTTTTTAGTTTAAATATAGCTAAATTAAAGTAAAAAATAATGAAAAACTAAAACTGCATATCCCTCATCTTGTAACAGTAAGATAATTGCATTTAGGCAAAAAAAAATGTAATATTATTTTATGCATTTATTATTTATCATCATCGTTCTTTTTTATATAGTTGATATTAGTAAATAAATATTTTAATAATGATGTGCTCCAAGGATGCTACATGATAGTTGGTCCCTATTGTTTAGTTTAAATATATATAAATTAAAGTAAAAAGCAATATTCAATTATCTTTAAAGTTAACTTTGTGTTAACTTGTTTCTAGAGTCTCGAGATCGTTATTACTATTATTTGTAGTTTTTCTTGTAAAAAAATAGATCTTTTGTAATGTTTTTCCAAAACTAATATGTTAGAGTCACAAACCAAATATTTTACTTGTCTAGAGACCCAACACATACTAGTTAGAAAATACTATGAAGTTCTTAAATAAATACAATTCAATATTCTTCAATGCATATGGGAGCTATGTCACTAATATCAACATCTTCATGAAAGAAATATAAAATTGTTCAATATGTTTGAACAAGAAACACAAAATGCTTCAATACTCAATAAGATAATAATCATGCTTGTTTGCATAAGAAAATAACATAATACTACATCCAAGAACAATTAATTACTCATATTACTTATACAATCACTTGTTGGGTGCAAAGTAACTCTATCTTGATGCTTGAATCCTCAATGCATATGAGAGCTCCTTTACTAATATCAACACATTAAAGAAAGAAATATCAATTTGTTCAATATAATCAAGCGAAAAACATAAAATGATTCAATACTCAATAAGATAATTATGCTTGTTTCCATAAGAAAATAACATAATACTTAGAGAATAATTAATTAATGATGTTACTTATACTACCATTTGTGGGGTGAAAAGTAATTGTTATCTTGATGCTTGAAACCTCATGTATTATCCAAAGGATATTCTTTGTAAAAAAAAATGTAACCATTCATAATTTAGAAAGTACTAGAAAGGTTCTTCAACTAGACATTGTTGTTATCTTATTTGATGTTATTGACTAAAATTGAATCTCAATCCAGATAAAATGCTGCCATTATTGTTTTTATGGTGCATCGTATTTGGATGTACAAATACTACACTGAAAAGATTCTTCAATTAGGAACTTGTTCATAGTGGAATTTATGCATTGAAATAAGATGAGCCATAGCTCAATTGGTGTGAATGAGAAAAATTTTACTTCACAACCAACTTGGCTAGTACATGTCCCTTAGTTTCAATATAGCCAAATTAAAGTAAAAAAAAAAAATGAAAATTGTTGATGGATAGATAGATAAACTAAAAATGGTACCACCATTTTCGTAATGTTTAAAAATTTCAACAAATTATATTTGGTTAAGTGAAAATTTGGAAAAAAATGAGTTGGAAATGTCCATTTTCTACAATAGAAAAATTATGGTAATCATTACGTAGCAGGTGATTTGATGCACCAAATAAGGTGTTAGACCACAATGGCAAAGGAAAATAGTGCAACTATAGTAACGATAAGAAACAAATGAAATTCGCAAAAGCCCCATACAATTTTTAGCATGTTTCCATATACTATTTCTAGCACAAGTAATATGATTTCCATCTGAAAGCACATGTAAAAGATAATAAGTAATAAAAATAATAAATCAAGAGAAAATAGTATATTAGGCCCCAGGCATGTGGCTTATTGTCCAATGAACGCACTGTTAAGGTATTCGTCTTGTTGTGCAAGTCACAGGTTGAAACCTCGTCTTACCTGTGCGCTGCCCTTGGGGGTGGTGCAGTTGCACCTGGAGGTTATAGTGGAAGCCATTGGGGATTCACCCCGTGTCATGCGAGTACGAGATCCAATGCATTATCGATTTCATGAGTCCTTAAAAAAGAGAGTGAGAAAAAATTACAAGCAAATTTTGTTAATTTCTTATTTTTAGATTGTTTTTTAACTAATTTAATTATATTGATTGAAATTAAAGTTTTATTCTATAATTGTTTATTCAAGGAAAGAAAATTATAGAAAGGTGAAGGGAAAAAAAAAATCAAATTAAAAATTAACAAGGAAAAAAAACTTATGATTAATGGATTTGGAATTGAAAAGAGAGGAAAAACCATAGAAAAAGACAAAAAAAGGTAGAAGCCAAATAAAAAAGTAATAAAACTAAAAAAAGATTATGGAAAAAATTTGATTCATCAAAATCGAAATAATAGAAAAAGGAAAACATAAAAAACAAAAAGTTAAATAAAAAGGAAATAAAACTAAAAACAAAAAATTAGTAACTAATAAAAATAGAAGTTACTAAACAACCCAAGAAAATTATAGAAAGGTGAAGGGAAAAAAAAATTCAAATTAAAAATTAACAAGGAAAAAAAACTTATGATTAATGGATTTGGAACTGAAAAGAGGAAAAAACCATAGAAAAAGACAAAAAAAAGGTAGAATCCAAATAAAAAAGTAATAAAACTAAAAAAAAATTCTGGAAAAAACTTGATTCATCAAAATCGAAATAATAGAAAAAGGAAAACATAAAAAACAAAATGTTAAATAAAAAGGAAATAAAACTAAAAACAAAAAAATTAGTAACTAATAAAAATAGAAGTTACTAAACAACCCATAATAAGATCAAACACAATCACCTTACAAATAAATAAATTTGAATGAAATAAAAAATAACAAAAAATGAATTTGCAATGTTAAACTATTGATAAGTGGCAAGAAATTTTGGTCAAAGACAAAGTGATACCATACTTGGGGTAGGTATAATAAGATACTATCTAGGCCCACCTCCAATTAATGTAATTTCACATAAATATTTTTCATGTTTCAGGCACAATATTTCATGTGGATTTTCTCAAAGTTCTTCCAACTACACTCACCTGAAATTATAATTCCTACTTGTCTCACTTGTGATTCACTCTATGTAAAGGAGTCTATTCCTATTCTCTAGGAGTTGTTTAGATCTAGCTGATTCCTAAATTGATGTGTGGTTGAGATATTCTCTCAACCAATTGATTGCGTTTCCAAGACAATTTCTCTATTTTGAGACAAGAATTCATGTATATATGTAATATTATTTGATCAAATGTAATTAAGAGTGCATTATTAAATTTTAAGTTACTATCAGAGTGGGTCTAGGCCTCACTCCCTCATGGGAGGGCCCATGTAAATCCTATGAAGAATAAAGGTATGTGTTTGATTGATGGTGGATGAGGTTGCCTGATTCAATGAGTGAGTGGTTGTTTCAGTCAAAGAGGATTCTATTACTGATCACTGCTAGACTAAGGTCGAAGGAAGCATGGCCCTTGACAACCTTGTCTTGATGAGTTGTGATCTGTGATTGGGCAGCGAATGATAAAAGGACCAACCTAGTGAAGCATGCATCATTTGCAGGTTTGAGCCATGGTAACAACATGTACAATCAATGTTTAAAGGAGAACTTGACTATGCATTCCCATGTGAATTGGGCAAAGCAACAGTGTACCTGCTGGTGTTTTGAGTGATCTATGAGTTGGAAACTATCTCCCTACTATGAACATTCGAGCTGTTGGAGACAGTCAGTGTTTTGTGGCAAACGTGCTGCAATTGTGTAGTGTTTTCTTTTGTGTGGAGGAATCATTGGTGTGTAAGCATAAGGTTTACCAAGGGATTACCATAGCATTGTCATTGTTATTTTCTACGAGAGTCGATTGTGGATCAAGTTAGAGAGTTGACCTGTGTGGGTTGAGTTAAGATGTGTGCTGAGTCAACCTGCTGTGGTGTGAATGTATATCGCTTGGTGCTTGTAGATCTGTTGGTGAACATCGGTAACCATTCTGGTGTGATATTGCTCAGAATGATTTGTATTTTTTGTTATTTGATTGAGACCGATTTGTTGCGGGAGAGGCCAATTGAGGCTGATTTGCTGCTTGAGGAGGTCGATTGTGAAGGCTGAGCATTGTGAGTGGTATGAAGCTTGATTGAGGCCAATTTTCAAGGCTGAATTGCTACTCAAAGGTTGTTTGAAGGCCAATCCTTGCTTAGAGGCTGAGAGAAGGGTCGATTTTTTTCTGGAGAGGTTGATTGAGGCCAACTGTGATGAGGCCGATTTGGATGAAGAGGTATATCAAATCACTATTTCCTGTGCAAATATTTCAGTTGTGTAAAGCCGATTTGAACGCTAAACTTTCAATATGTATCCTAGGGACGTGGGGGAACATGTAAAGGCACTTATAACTTTATTTAAGCAACAAGGAGCCACTTCAAAACAAGAAACCCATATTATTGTTGTGTGGGTTGATCAACTACTTGCAAAATATAATGACTCAAGTGTCAGAGGTACAAAACATGGAAGTCGATATATTTGTTTCCAAAACAAGTTGCGCCTGGTGTCTATACATAATCTTGGGTGAAATTGGACAAAATCTACCTTGCATATGATAAACTTGTGAAGCCTTGCATCCCTCTCTTTGTAGAGGAGCTTGAAATTACTGATTCTTTAGTTGTTCGCAACAATATTATGGTGGAAATGATTGATTTTTGTGTTCGATACATTTCTCTTATTGATGGATGCATTTCAAAATTAACAAAATATCTTCGTGATCCTCGTGAGCTTGTAAGGAGGCAAGCATTTATACTTCTTGCTAGATTATTGCAGAGGGACTATGTCAAGTGGAATGGGATGCTATTTCATCATTTCTATTAGCTCATGTTGATGAATTTGAAAAGATCCGCTAGTTTTCATACTTCCTATTTAGTCAATTTAGTGTCCTAAATTGCTTGCATGAATTATCAACCGAGGTTTGTAGACTGATGAAGTGTGATGCACTATATGTGTTTAGTTGTTTGTTTTGGGGAATTCTATTTTTTGATGTCTAAGAATATACAATCTATGAGAGATTTACATGGATCTAATGAGTTTTAAATGAAAGGATAGGTTCCTAAGTTAGCCTAATCTCCTAAAAATGGACCAAGAATAATTTTAACTAGTTAGGACCTAATAAGTGAAAAGGAGCATCTATCTTATCCTACCATTTAGTGCTAATCCATGGATCTAATTCTTAAAACCAAAAGTAATACTGATGCAGAAGGTAATTCAACAATTGCATTCATTTAGCCAGTCAACCATTCAATTTTGGAATATGATAGAACCAATCTCCTTGAAGTGATTTTTTGGAATGTCAAGTGATGCAACTAAGTAATACCCTGAAAACAAAAAAGAAAAGATGACAATTTGTAAAACTAAAAATGTGCTAAGTAAGCTCAATCATTGCATGAATTAGATATTCAACCAATTAAGTTAGAATTATCATCATTTCAAAATGGTTTTGAAAACATCTATTAATATAGATAATTGTCAGTTCTAAGCTAAGAAAATGAGCAATCAAAATAGTAAGAAGCTAAGAAACTCTGCATTCTCATTACTTCATTTTTCATTCAGTCATTTCTCATAAAATATCTCAGAAGAATAAGACTTGCATAGTTGTGATTTTTATCCTTACACTATTGGTTACAAACTGAAATGAAACAAAAATTAGAGAAAACATACTTGTAGAAAACAGAGTAATAGAAATTAAAATGAAAATAACAAGTGAAAAACCTCCTTCAGTGTAGGGTCCCTCTGCAACTGATGTGGCTGGATGACATCTAATTAAAGATGCACTTTTAAACCACCATTGACAAAATAGAGTTTGTATTATCAACAAAACAAAGTCGGAACAAAGTATTTAACAAAAGCCTGTAATTCCTTCTAGCTTCTAACTACTTCTCAGTTTCATTCAACCGATATAGAAAAATAACATAATTGTCTAAGAGAAAATCTTATTACAGGTGGCTTGATCTAAATTTATCATGACTATTTATAAGAAGACATGCTACAAGTGGCTTAATTCGAATTATAATGAGACTGTTAAACTTCTGATCAGCTACAAGTGGCTTGATCTGCATTAACTCCTCAACTTCTGATCAGCTACAAGTGGCTTGATCTGCATTAACTCCTCAACTTCTGATCAGCTACAAGTGGCTTAATCCACATTAAATCTTGAAAAGAAATGTTAGACTCTTGATTAGCTATGAAAGAGAAAATCAAGAGTCCTACTGCTACTAGATAACATATTTTACTCCATCTTTGACCATGACTTTAGGCATGCTTTTCTGTCAATTTGGACCGAGTGAGTAGGATAGAATCCATGTGGAGATGATTCTAGAGATGCCCATGTGGTCCAGTTATTCATTTGACACCTGTAACCTACCAAACCATGAGAGTAGCTATAGAACCCATAGTTAGATGCAGAATAGGCTGCGTTTTGTAACTAATTTGAAAAAATCTATTAAAATATCAAGAACATGAAAATATAATATGGTGATCATTTTAATGATTTCCTAAGACAAAATCTGGCATTTATCATTGATTGGCTTTGTAGTCTTGTGAGAAATCAAGAGAAAAAGGTGAGAAGAAATGTCAAGGGGAAGGTAATTCTGAGGTTCAACATACCCCCACTGCAAATTAATTGCATGTCCTCATGCAATTTGCCAAAAATGTGAGTTCTTCTTCTCTAATGCATTTGCTAAAACACTTCTACTAGTACATCCAATTTTCTTCTTTTTCTCTTCTTTGAAGTGACTACCATTCTAGGTTTCCTCATAAGAATCTTGTATTTGAGGTTGATGAATGTTCTATTCAAACTTCATTATTTCTTTTCAACTTCCTATTTTTCTTATACCACAGTCCTAGATGCAAAATGGTATTATCATGAACAACCTCGTCCAATTTACTTTGTTCCTTCAACGTTTCATTCTCCTTTTTGATATGTCTGTTCAATATCTCTAATTCATAAATTTCCTATTTGATAGAGTCAATTAGAGGTTCTTGTGGATTGACAGAGGGTTCTAGATTCATTGAGGTGATTTTCTTCTCCATTCATTCTATATAATCATATATTCGTTGATGCACTGGGTTTATGCCTAGAGATCTTCTGGTTGGGCTACACTACAACAAAACAGGGAATTTACGCCAGATTTAGCACTAGATTTTAGTGTATTTTTCTCTCCATTGGGATGAGCATCCTGGCGCTAAATCTGGCTCTATTGTACAATTTTTAAAGCGTCCTTTTTTGTGCCAAATTTTGCATCTTTTTTTACACCAAATTTTGCATCATTTTTTGCATCATATTTTTCACCAAGATTTGCATTTGGTTTTATAATAGGTTTCTCTTCTAGTTTTGTGCCATTTTTTGCATCTATTTTGCACCATTTTTTTCTTCCTATTTTATGCCATTCTTTGCTTCTATTTTTGTGTCGTAATTTGCATCAAGTTTTACACCATCTTTTGCATCTAATTTAGTGCCTTTTTTGTATAGAGTTTGTGCTTGTTTTTTCATCTAGTCTTATGCCATTTTTTGCTTCTAATTTTGTGCTTATTTTTACATCTATTTTTGCACCAATTTTTTTGCCTTTTTTTACACCATTTTTTGCATCTAATTTTGCACCATATGTTGAATTTAATTTAGTGCCAAAATTTTCATCCTTTTTTGCACCATTCTTTTCATCCACTTTTTTGTTTCATTTGTCTCCCTTTTTTGCACCTAGTTTTGCATCATTTGTTGCATCCAATTTAGCATCATTTTTAACAACATTTCTTGCATCCAATTTTGCATCCTTTTGAGCATCTAAATTTTCACTCTATGTTGAACCATTTGTTGCATCCACCTTTGAATCCCATTTTGTGTCTAATGTTACGTTCAATTTTGAGCAATTTTTTTTGCCTACTTTTGGATTTATTTTTGCACCAAGTTTTGAATCATTTGTTCCACCTCATTTTGCATCCACTGTTGCATCCAAATTTGATCCATTTTTATGCCCATTTTCGCACCATTTTTTCTAATTTTGTATCAAAATTTTCACCATTTTTTATGTCCAATTTTGCATCCTTTTTGGTGTCTAATTTTGCATCCTTTTTGGCATCCAAATTTGCATCCTTTTTTTGGCCACATTTTGTGTCTGCATTTGCATCACATTTTGCACCTAGATTTTAGTTTGAATTTTCATCTAGTTATGCATCTTTTTGGCATCCTTAGTTTCACCCTTTTTTAGTCCCATTTTGAGTCTTTTTTTGTGTCTTTTCTTACATCCTTTTTGCACCCAATTTTGCATCCTAATTTTACACCATTCTTTGCATCCTCATTTTGGTGTCCATTTTTGCGTCCTTGTTTGCACCCAATTTGGTATTTTTTTGTATGCCCTATTTTGTTCCCTTCTTTGTGTCTAGTTTAGCACCCTTTTTTAATTCTACTTTAAAACCCTTTTTGTCTCATTGCTTGCATCTTGTTTTGATGGCTAGTTTAACATCCAATTCTACTCCAAATTTTGCATCGATGGTTACATCCACTTTTGGCTTCTTGTTTAGAGTTTTACTTTTACTTCCATTTTACTAATGTTACTACATAGTGAAATATATTACAGTTTCTAAATATCATTTTGCTGTAGGATTTAATGCACATTTAGATGAACATAAAACCCTCTCAATTTATCCCAGAAACCTAGGATAGACTGATTAACAGAAAGGTTGTTCTAAGGCTCAGGATTCTTAGTAGATCAAAATGTAGAATATAAATTAAGAAAAGGAGAATGAATTCATTTGGGTCCTCGCATGCAGGTCTTGTTGGAATTTTTAGTGTAGATGGGAAGCAATCTTAGCTAGCTCCAAATCTTGGTCCTACACACAAGAGAGAGAACAAAGAAAACTTCACAACATAATATCTTGATAATTGAAACTATCATAAACATATAAGTATTACTGAATAAATAAATATAAACCAAAATGCCATACATTCATTAGTTAAATAGGATAAGTAAATAATGAATAGTATCATATGGAAGGAAGAAAAACTAATCTATATTAATAAAGGAGTTGGAGGAAAGTTACAACCATCAGATGCAATTGCAACAACACCTCCCCCAACTCCTAGCTCCCAAACTCTCCCTGTCAAGATAGATCTCAGCAGCTTGACAATACATGAATTCCCATCATTTTCTCAATGGCCAAGCCTCCAATATATAGGAAAGTGAAGGCTATGAAGATTTCCCAAATTCCTCATTAGTTCAATTTTGGAAAAATCTTTTGGGTGAATAATGTTTCCTCATATAAAAATGGCATTTTCCACTTTTTAGATGCTTTTGTGCTAGGAAAAAGCTTCCCCATGCTTTATGGCTTTTTCCCACTTTTGTATGCTTTTATTTTTTAGGAAAAATCTAAATATGAGGATAAAGAGATCACATTCCACCATATGAGTTTCCAAAAGTGAACAAGAGTGTCAAATTCTAGTTAACTCAAGCTTTTTTCCTCGCATTAGAGGAATTTTCATTTTAAAATGTTAACATTGAATTTCCATGTCATAATGTGTAAGCCAATCAAAATCCTTTAAAATTTAAAAGACATACAAGTGTGACTAGGCAATGGATTTTTTTTAATAATATAACTTACCTAATTTAACTGTGAATGGTGCCCAAGTGACCCAAAACTATATTAAATATTAAAAATAAAATTAATATCTTAATCTATAAAAGTTAGAATATCTAGAATATTTTTAATGAAGGTACATCATGGTGTGTTAAATAAATAAATTTAAATATAAAATCCTAAATCCTAAATTTAATTTAAATTTTAAATTTACTTTCTTAATTTAAATTTTGTTAAATCTTGTATTGGTAAATTAATTTAAATGTAAAATATAAATATATGGTTATTTTGATAAAAGTGCATTTATTTGAGTATCTTAAATTTATATTTTAAATTTTCCTTTTAAATTTAAATTTTCTTAAATTTTGTGTTAATAAATTAATTTCAATATAAAATACATGTAGATGGTTATTTTTGATAGAAGTGACGTTTATTTGGGTAATTTAAATTTAAATTTCCTTTAAATTTTGAATTTTCTTTTTAATTTAAATTT
>APFE030901845.1:0-11115 GCA_000404065.3 Pinus taeda | reverse complement strand
TGATTTTATGATATAATTTTAAATTATATATAAAAAAAGTAACTTAATGCCATGTGTTGTGGCTGAGATGGGTATTATACATCTCTTCCTTGCTAAGCTATAGAATGTGCTTAGGTTTTCTTAATGCAATAAAAGTAATGATTCTCTTCATTATATCTTGAGATGTTCAACTTGCATCTAATAAAACAATAAAGTTAAAATAGGTTTGCCTTTGTCCTTCGTAGATTTCTTTCCCCATTAATCCTTGTCTTAATAGATTAGTTGTCTTATGGTGGCTTTGAGTGGTCACTCCCGTTAGTTGCATTCTTTTTAGTTTTATGTCAGTGACATTTCTTAGGATTGATAACATGTTATTTAATTTATGAAAATGTGTTATTTTCCATGTTATTGTTAAATATTAATATTAAATATGTTGGTTTTGAACATGGTTTAGCAAAAAGTTACCAAAAGGTTTATAGATTGTAATTTATAATGTAATGCTTCATTGTTTGATGAAATTGTTTTGAATCTTTTTTTAAAGATTCATTGATTGATGAAATTTTTATGGATATTTTTTTTAGTATATTAACTTGTATGTGATAAAGTCAAAAGTCACCTCTTTTTGAGATTTTCATTGGTTAGCTTCCCTTAAGGATATCAAGTTCACCATTCAATCCTACGTTAAGGAAATATAGGAGTCATGAAGTAGAATTTTCTAAGAACTTAAATCTTGGAACATGTTTTTTTAGTCACATTATACTTCCTTTCTGTGTAAATTCTCCATGAAAATAGTCTCATGGAACATGAGGGACCTCAATAGTAAAGGAAAACAAATACTCCTAAAATAAAAATGGTACACTAAGCAACCATCAATAATGTTGATATAATAAATAAAAATATTAAGTGAGGTTCTACCTCATATAATTAGCAAATGGGGGAGGAATTTCCAAGTAGTAGCGATTGATGATTAGATATACTTGGGTGGAATGGCTATTATTTGGAATGATCAGGACATCAAGGTTACCAATATGTTTACCTCTTTTCGCATTATGACAATATAATTTTAGTTAATTGACATCGAGGACTACTACCATGTATCCAATGTCTATGACTCCAATATCGCAAATGGAAAACCTCTATTTCTCAATTATATTTCTAGCACAAGTAATTTATACTCCCCATCTCCATGGAGTATTGGGAGTGACTTCAATATTATCAAGTGTCTCGAGGAAAATAAAGGATGAATCACAATGTTTACCAAGAGATTTTGTAAGATATACCATCAAAGTGCTAAATTAGTATCCATTAAATTTCTCAAGCAATGAGTCTCGAACCCACACATGTGGATCAATGAGATGTAATACATGTGTGTGTGGTGACTAAATTAATACACTATTCTAATAACTCCACAAAATTAAGTATTTCACTCCGTCACATGATTGACCGTAGTGTGAGATGAGTAAACCAAGAGTAGACATGAAACCCTTAGGAAAGAAAAATTCCCTAGATCCTCAATTAGGTGCTTAAATGATGAAGTAAAAATGAAAGGGGAAAAGAGCACTTTATGATTTAACCCTCACAAACATGTGATCAAGTGTGACTAGGAGTGTATATATTCATAAGTTTTCCAAATACGGTGTGAATACATGAGTTACCATTCATTGGGCCTTATTTTTATTTCTTTTGATTTTTCTTATATATAAGACTTATGTAATAAGTTTTTCATAAGTTTTGAACAACTCATAGATATAATATTTACATAAATTTTCACTTTAACCTTAGATTTTATACTTAGATAAATCATTATAGTGTATCTTTAATGATTTTGGCTTTCACTTTTTGATTTTATTTCATCACAAATGACAAAAGGGGAAATATTCGCCACAAATCTATGAATGCTTAATCATAAAGGCATCATTTTATGAAAACAAATTAATGATGTTATTCCCTATGAAAATTATGGGTATTCTTGAGAAATGCTTATGCTTGTGGATGTCTCCTCCTTGGTTGAGAGGGAGTTAGCATTGACACTATATTATCCATTTTTCATGTACTATGGCCGATACTAACAGTCATAAGCCTACTAAAGGCACTAGTATGGAGAATGATGGATTAGATAAACATCTGGGACCAATATTCTTTGAGAATTTGTGCTTTGACTAGGACTAACCACCATAAGTCAAGTACATTAATCCAAGATAAGAATAGTCATGAGGATCAACATTTCCTCATTTGGGCATGGAATCCCCCCAAGGCACGTTTTGGGGCTTAAAGCCCAAGTTTTGACCAAATCCTATTGTAAAAGCTCCGTGAATTGCAGGCACAAGGCACGAAAGTATAATAGAGTCACATGGTTGTCCACCCTAGTTTTTGTAATGTAATTTTGGCTGGATAGACCTACCCATGGTCCGCGGACCATGGAATTGTATAAATAGAGTGAGGCTCTAAGTGTAAAAGACAACAAAATAGAAGGAAGGAATGGAATAGAAGAAGAGAAGTCTAAGTGATTGAGTCGAAGTGTAAAGTGTGTCTGTGGTTCGTAGAGTAAGAGAAGGCTCTGCAGCTGTGTGCGCAGAGGCCTAGTAGTCCGTAGCTGAGTGCACAAACCCATTTAGTTGAGTGCGCAGGGTGGGTCGAGTCTGTAACCTTTGGAGAATCAATAAAGAGATTTTTTGCTATAATCTTGTGTATATTTTCCTGGTTTAATGCATGATTAGATATAATTTGCAAGTATACTATTTATTTACTGTGCGAACCTGTATGAATGTTTTATATTGTTAAGTATAACTTAAGACAGTTAAGTAGGTGAAAGTGCTTGATTGATACTGGAAGATAAATAAGATCTTGGGTAATAGCGTAGAGCACGACACATCCCCTGGTTAGGGCTGCGCAAAGGCGAGATATCAGGCTGCGAGTAATGGAAGGTGCATGAAAGCCACCTACACACTGGAAAAAACAAAGGACCAATCGAACCTCTTAGACATCTCAAGTGTACAGAAACCTGGTTCTAACATCCTCCCATACTACTTTGGATGAGACCTCAGTCTGCGCTTCGAGGGCTGTTGCCAAAAGGGCCAGTAGTACAGGGATTTGTTTGGCTAATTAACTCTGAACCTAGGTCAGACCCCAACAAGCCAACAATGGATTATGAAATGATTATGCGAAGACATGCCTCATGAACATCCTAGTGTGGTAAGTGCCTAAAGAGGCAGTGGTGTCCAAATTTATTCCTTCCAACATTGTGCTATGATCTAATGGAGAGATATAACTTGTTAGTCAAGGCCTTTCTATTTTGACAATTTTGGCTATGATGATGTAAATCATCATTGATGCTTATCAATCTAGATCCCTTCTTATATGAATATTTCAACTTGAGAGTACTTTTTTGTCTCATTATGAGTACCTCCCTAGTTTAGAGGGAGTGTCATCATCTTCATTATCATCATCATCACCACCATCAATATCATAATTTCATTATCGTCATAATCACCATTCATGTCGTCATCATCATCATTACGGACATTGTTGTCAATTGTTCATAATTATAGGTGTCATAAGAAATATCATCAACCCAAAAAATATTACGAGTGCTCAAAAAGGGTTGTTAGGACACATTATATATGCAAGAAAAATGACAACTTTATTTTTTAGAGATGATCGATGATCATCATCATCACTACCATTATTATCGTCATTATAGTTTTCATCATCCCCATCATCATAATTAATGTAATTTCTATCATCATTGTTGTCAACTTCATCATGAACATCATAATCATCATTCATGCCATTATTGTTGTTGATGATGACCAAGATGAAAATAATGATAATGACAATCAAATTATGATGACTTAGAAGATGAATCGAAAGGTAATGATTATGATTATGACCATGACAACATTTAAAAATTCTGAAGATTGTCCAAGGTCATTAGCATTGCTATCATGATTGTCATTATAACCCCCATCATCTTTATCATCATTTTGATTATCATAATAATCACAATTAATGTCATCATCATCTTCATTATCAGCATCATCATAATTATTGACATTGTCATTAGTTGTTCATAATTGTTAATGTCATAAGAAATATCACCAATGCAAAAAATATATGAGTGTTGGAAAATGGATGAAAAAGTAAAAAAAAAATGGGGAAACAATAGATGTAAATTTGGATGAAGAATGGACACAACATAAGTAGATGCAAAACAAGATAGAAAAATTGACACAAAATTGGATGAAAAAGTAGATGCAATAGTTGATGCAAAATTGGGCATAAAATAGGATGCAAACATGGATGAAAAAGTTGAAGAAAATATGGGTGTAATAGTATGCATAAAACTTAGCATGAATTGTTGTGAAATAAATATGGATATGAAAATGAAAAAAATAGAAAGACACAAACTTGGATGCAAAAAGGAGGCAAAATTGGATTAAAAAATGGATGTAAACATGGACCAAACATGGGTGAAATAGTGGACACAAAATTAGATTCAAAATTAGATGCATCAGAAGTGGATGTAAAAGTAGATGCAAAATGGGATGCACAAAACATAAAAAATATTTGATGCAAACTTGGACACAAAAGAGGATGCAAATGTGGATGCAAAATTGGAAGAAAATGTGGGTTTCAATGATAGGCACAAGCTATGGCACAAGAAAAGTGGATGAGAAAGTGGATGTAATAAAAAACAAAAAAAAATAGATGCAAACTTGGATGCAAGAGAAGATGAAATAAGGGATGCAAAAGTGGATGCAAACATGGGTGCAACAACATAAACAAAATTGGATGAAAAATATGGATGAAATGGAAGTAGATGCAAAATAAGATACAAAATGAGATGCAAAACCCAACACAAAAGTGGATGCAAAAATAGATGCAATATTTTGATGCAAAAGTGGATGCGAATATGGATGCGAAATTGGAACCAAATGTGGGTACAATAGTAAGTACAAAACATGGCACAAACAGTGTCACAACAAAAGTGGATGTAATGATAGATGCAAAAAAAGAAGCAAATGAAGATGAAAAATAAGATGCAAAAAGGGATGCAAAAGTGGACGTAAGCATGGGTGCAACAATGGATGAAAAATATGATGCAAAAGTTGATGCAACAAAATTCGATGCAAAAGTAGATGCAATATGAGATAGAAAACCTGATGCAAAAAATGATGTAAAAATGGATGCAAAAAATGATGTAAAAATGGATGCAAAAAATGATGCAAAAGAGGATGCAAGAGATGATGCAAAAGTTCATGCAAGTGTAGGCGCAAAAAGTGGATACAATAAATGACACAAAAGTTGGTGAAACAAAATTAGGTGCCAAACTTGATGCAAAACATGGTGCCAAGGATGGTACAAAACTTGGCATAAAACCTGGTGCAATACCTATTACAATACTTGGTGCTAAACTTGGTATAAGACTTGGTGAAAAACTTAGTGCAAACTTTACATCAAGTTTTGCACCATATTTGACAAATGGACACAAATAGCACCAAAAATGGGCTCTAGACACAGAAAAGGAAGAAAAAAGGGACGCTAATCACAGGGTTTTGTTGTAGTGCTACCTTCAAAATGATGTTCAGGAGAATTTTGAGGAATGTGTGCAGAAGCGATGTTAAGAAGAGAAGTTTCTGGGGTTTCCTCTTCTAAGTTTATGAACTTTTTCCCTTTTGATAGTGTTTTATTTGCCAACCCTTGGAGTCTAGAGCTTCTTCTAGGTTGTGGATGACTTACCATTCTCTTTCTCTGTGACCTTTTTCTCTTTTCTTATCTTTCCTCTTGCTCTGATTTGTTTCCTGATTTCTGTCAGTTCTTTAGATATTAATTTTCCATCATCTTTCTATGATGAGGACTTAGGTTTGTCTTTAATGGTTATACCAATCTTTTTCTTATGCTTTTTCTAACATTATCTTCTTTGGGTGACTTTGGTGCTTCTTGAAAATGATTTCTAATGAGGAAATCCTCCTAGGTATCTCCGATTCCTTTTAAATGAAAGTCAATCAATACCTTTATCAACCCATGATGGTACATGGTTGTACCTATGAACTCTATTTTCTTTTGCACATGGTAGGCATACATGCACCCGAATCTCCCCTCATAGGTGATAAATTTCTGTAATATCAAAAACATGCTCCTCCATTTACTTTTAAGAGCTTAAATGGGAATTCCTTTTCTAAGAATAGAGACATCCATACCTGGGTTCCTGAGTATTAATTTCCATGATTCACTGTGGAATTCCTTGTTTTTGAACCATCTTTCACCATGCCTTGGAAGTTATGTAGTCTCTGTTATGAACGACTCGATTACTGCAAACTTAATATTTCCAATTTCTACCTCTGTACCATCAAAAGATATAGCAAAAGATTTTGTTATCTCTTTATGAAAACCATCAAATTTTTCATTGAATTTGAGCCATCCAACCTTCTACAACATTTCCTTGAGCTATGGGTATCCTTCGATATACTTTTATCCTACTGGTTCTAAGCTGACAATGAGTCCCATGACTTCTATGCGAAATTCCTTAACCTTCAGAATTACCCTTCCTAGTTTATGAAATGGATTGACTGCGAGTATGGTGAGAAGAACTGTGGGTTTGCATGAAAGAAGAAGATAGTAAGGGTTTTGGAGAAATGTGGGAAATTATGTCACGTTGTAGTCATGACCATTAAAAACAATGAGGGAGTTAATTATGGACCGTTATGTGACGGAATATGGATGGTGTGGCGGATATGTAGTATGATAGAGATTGCATTAGATCAAATGATGATTTGTCATGGAAACATATGAATGCCCATATTACACATACTCTATGTTCTAACCTTGCTATTTTAAAATAATTTTTTGTAATTTTACCGCTTGGAACTTAACCTTTTTGTTTTTTTTTTTTCTTTGATGTTGATCTACAGATACCATTCTTAGCAGATCAATCTTAAAAAAAAAAGATTCTTCAATTCCCTGCAATCAACATTTGTTTGTAATAGAGCTATGGAATGAGATATGGCTGCAGAATCAAATTGGTTGTAGAATGGAATTAGCTACAAAACATGATAAAGCTGAAATATGGCTATGGAACATGGATGTGAAATAAAATGAAAATGGAGTGTAATGAAAGGAAATGGAATATAAGAGTGAAAGGGAATGAAAGTTAAGTGAGATGAAATGAAATGAAATGAATTTATAGATTAGGCACTGCAAATGAATGTAGCTTTATGTCACTACTTATTACAAAAAGAAAATAGGAAATATTGGATGTCATAAATCTTTGATTTTCACCCTGTATTTCCTGTATAAGTAAGCCAATGAACAATTGGTTTTAAGACTTATACATTTTTTATATAATATAATTTTAATTTAATATATATATATAATATATAATATATAAAGATACAAGAAAAACTAAGTTAGTGGAGAAGAAGAATTCTTCTTCACCAACTCCATCTCAGTGTTATCTTGGAAAATTTTGACAAAATCCTCCCTTGAAATTGGCTTATGATATATCTTTAACCGATGACCATTTACAAGAAGAGGTACATTTCTCTCATCTATTGTCCTTATTCTCACTACTACATTACTAAAGACTTCTTCAATCTCATATGGCCCAAGCCAATGAGTCTGAAACTTCCCTTGAAAATCTTTGAATTTTGAATCAAACAAAATTGCCCAATCTCCTGCTTGAAACTTCTTCTCATTGATATAATTATCATGTGATTTAGCCCTTTGCTGTTGGACTAAACTGGTTCTTTGAACTGCATCTTGCCTAATTTCATCAAGCTCATTGAATTCCTCCAAAATATGTTTCTTTGTTTTTGTAAATCTAGTCCTAATTGGACTGCCATCTTGAAGATTCTAATTTGAAACTCTATAGGGAATAGGAGTTTCTTCCCATAAACAAGCTCATAGGGAGTATGTCTTGTTGTGTTCCTCCATGTAGTTTTGTAGGACCATAAGGCTTCAGGAAGCCATTCTACCTAATCTCTTATGTGTAGATGTACAGTCTTAGTGAGAATTCCATCAATCACCTTATTGGTAGATTCAACTTGATCATTTTCCTATGTTTTATCTTGTATTATTCCACTAGTCTTTCCACCATTTTATTTGTAAATTTAGATCCTTGATCTGTCACTATTTTGTTCGAAATAATACTGAGAGGGGGGGTGAATCAATATTATCAAGTAAAATATTCCTTTTCAAATCCAAATGATATACTCTACTTCAATTAATTAAACTCGCAACTATGTAGAAGGAAACCCGCGTATACTATGAAAACTTATAATTTACTTTATCTTTCAGATGTTGATTGTTAATCTGTGTATCAAATAAGAAATAACCAGAAACAGTAAAATAGAGCAGAAGAAAATCACACACAAGAACACAAGATATAAGATGGAAACCCATTGTGGGTGAAAACCACCTGCTGCAATTCGTCTCTATCTTCTCTTTAATTAGAAACTTATTTTTACAATTGTACTGGTGCAGTCCTTTACCAGTACGCAAGCTGCAACCTGCAGAGAGCTACAACCCTCTCTTGTTTTCCATCTTCTCCTGGAAGGGAGTTACAACCCCCTTAGCTCTTGCTCTTGCACTAGCCAAGGTACATAGGTGCTGGCTTACAGAAGGCTACAACCTTCTCTTTCTTCCAGGGACCACGTTTCATAAATTTTCAGACTGGATCCATGAAAATCAATCAATCATCAAGAAATTATGCATCAAACAATCTCCTTTTCACCAATTAGCACTGAATCAAGTAGACACTTCTCTGATCAAAGTAATAGGAACCACACACCAAATCTGAACCCGGAACAAAGGATACTATCATTCAAGCTTAAAGATTATGACCCATCAATAGAACTTATCCTTCTCCTTGCGCTCAGGTTCCTTCTTTATTCAGATCCAGATCTGCATCATAACCCAATCACAATATTCCAGATCTAGCACTTTATCAGATATTCAATAATAATTCAGATGATGCTTTGCCAAATGATCTCCTTCCTCTTTTATAGTCTTAGGCCTTTCACAATACCACAGTTCCAAAACCAATAATAACACAAACCATGAACCAATACTTGGGATCAAACACTTTTGGAGTGCAATACCGACTAAGCCAACCCATAGGACTCCAAAAACTGTTGGACTAATACCATCGAACCAACCATGAAAGTGCATGAGAGTCAACACTTTTGGATGCAATCACCACGGGACTCAAAACCATAGGATCAAAAGACTGTCCCAGACTATACATGAACCAACACCACTTTTTGAAGTGCGTGAAGCTTTTCTCCGCACACTGAAATTAAACTTTTCTTTGCATAAAATTCTGTGAACTTTCTCCACATGAAAATAGAACTTTGTCTCTTGCGGCATAAAATTCCGTGAACTTTATCTCTACATGAAATAAACTTTTCTCTGGCATAAAATTCTGTGAAAATTTTCTTCCACAATGAAATAAAACCTTTCTTCTCTGCATAAAATTCCCGTGAACTTTGCTGCCAACTATAATTTATCATATGAGATGAGTGGGTTGCCATCAAGTACAACATATGTATCATAATGCCAACAATCTCCCCCTTTGGACTTGATGGCAACAACAACGAATCACTCTCCCCCTTTGACATCAAGGGCAAAGGGAAAAGCAAGATAATCTCTTTCCTAGAGAAACATTCTGCTGCCCATACTCCCCCTGAGTACCTGCTGAAATCTCTGAATGAGCTCCCCCTTTGTATATGCCAAGGTGTACCACTCTGTCCATGCTTCCTCTGAGTACATGTTGAAGTCTCTGCTCTACTGAAGTGTGTTGTTCATGCTCCCCCTGACTATAAGCAAGCTCTGCAAAAAGATGTTTTACAAGAAGAACATGACTCTATCATAAATGACCTTCCTATCTCCAAGGACTCATACATACATCCATTTCCCAACCAAGTGGGGATACATCAAAAGTTTACACATGATAAACAAGAACATTACATCTTTATCCCAGGCATAGTGGGGAAACCAGGATAGGCCGTTACATGACCTTGACACCATAAAAGAGATACATGACATAGAGACGAAATATCTAGAGCCAGACTTATGAAAGTCACTAATAACTGATAGTAGCAACATTTGACAATCACCATTCAGATCAGCAACCCTAATTTCCTTCTATTCTTTATCCGCCTTCATTCCACCTGAAACCAAGAACAACTGTGAACTAGAACCAAAAGCTTCTAAGATAATGCCAACAATGCATCATTAGAAGTTTATCTGCTCCCCCTGAACCTGTGCCAGATGGTCTCTATCAGACCCATATCAGACTATCTTCAACCAGAGCCTGTCCCTTCTGATATCCATCAAGCCTCCATATACGCGACTTTCTCTGCAAAAACTGGCGTATGTACGCGGATCCTCCTCAGGCAACACGCGTACACCCATTTTTCTCTGAACTGACAAGATTTAACAGCAGGATGATGCATCAACTACTCCCAGCTTCTGTCTGAGATATTCAAAAGTTTCCCTGGGCAGTGGTTTGGTAAGAATATCAGCAACTTGTTCCTTAGAAGGAACATACTCCAATTTAACCTTTTGTTCCAACACTTGTTCCCGGAGAAAGTGATACTTGATCCGTATGTGCTTGGTCTTTGAATGCATGACTAGGTTCTTTGAAATGCTCATTGCACTTGTATTATCACATAAGATGGAGATAGGTGTAGTACAAGTGATCTAAAAATCCTGCAAGGTTTGCATCATCCAAAGGAGTTGAGTGCAGCAAGATGCATCTGCCACATATTCCGCTTCAGCTGTAGATAAAGCAATCGAACTCTGTTTCTTGTTGAACCAAGATACTAATCTGGAACCCATAAAGAATGCACCACCACTTGTGCTCTTTCTTTCATCCACACTTCCAGCCCAATCTGCATCTGTATAAGCATGAAGAGTGAGATCTGTATCTCTAGGATACCATAAGCCATAGTTTTGAGTTCCTTGAAGATACTTGAAAATTCTCTTTACTGCCTAAAGATGAGTTTCCTTAGGATTTGCCTGAAATCTTCCAACTATCCCCACTGCATGCATGATGTCTGGTCGGGTACCTGTCAAATAAAGTAGACTTCCAATCATGGATCTATAGGTTGGTTGATGCACTGCTGCTGATTCATC
>APFE030901839.1:41563-81412 GCA_000404065.3 Pinus taeda | reverse complement strand
CAAAAGATTGGTTTGAAACAGTTACTTGAAGTCTTCCTGGTTTGCAGCCTTCCAGGGCTTGATTTTGAGATAACAACACCCAAGAGAATTGATTCAAAGCGTACCACAGAGAACAACACCAGGGAGGCAGTTGAGAGTACACCAATTTACTTGCCAATATACTCAAACACTCAACTATTTGTAGAGAAGGAATCAAATCTCACATGTAGAAGGTTAATGAAATTTTCTCAGCAAATACCTTCAAATCAGATCTGGAAGACCGATAGGTGTATGCCAATATTCAGAAGTCAGTGTTACATAGGGTTGCATGAAGGTACCCCACATTCCCATGTGCAGATGTTATCAGCTAGATATTGTCTCACACGGATCCAAAGACTATGACTTTTGGTAGTATGAGCGGATGAAGGCTTGCTTCTTTTCTGGCAGTAGATTATCATGTTGTGTATCACTTACTTGAGCTAGAATCACTCATGGATTAATACTCCTACGCGAAGACCAACCACTTGAGCTCCAAGGAGATAATTAAAGGTTGGGTGAAAGAACCATCAAAATTTCGGCATATACCCAACACATACAAGGAAAAATCTCTTAGGAGGGTCTATCAATTGTTGATTATCTTAAGTTGTAGAATCTACGGTCAGCAAAGCACCGAGACCTTTCCTAAAGGGCGAGCTTTCATATTGGACTAGTTTATGAATGAAGGTAAACCATTCAACTAGTCAGATTTGTTGGCTTAACAATTGTCAATCCATGTGTCTAACACCCTTAGTCCTCCCAAGGGTGGGTGATCTAAAATTAGGGTTTTGATAACTTGTTATGCTTACAAGAAACTCCCACTCCAAAGCTTAACAAATATATGATCTAGCTTATGTTGACATTTGCTGAATTAAGTACTTGATACAGGTGTATGTTTTTGTTTGTTTTTAATTGTTTAAATGCTTTAAGTCCATTTGTTTCTCTTAATATTAAACACACATAACAACCATACAATGCAACAAATAAGCATCAACACATAACAACAAATTTAATCTAAGAGTTCACCCGAATATCATGGGCTATGTCTCCGTAAGCCTTTTTCATCTTGACTTGGGTCTTTGGGATTATGGAAAAGTTTCTTCTACACATCCCACACTCAACTTCAAAGGTTACTGAACTAAAGCAATGGGCTTAGAAAACAATCTATATCCCTGTCATGGTTGTCATCACTCTGCAAACAAATCTAAGGTCCCTTAGACTTGATTCCTTCAATTGGTGCATTGAGCTACCCTAAGCTTCTTGATGCAACTAACTCCTTCAGAATTCTTCAACTATCACTAAAACCTCTTCTATTGTCTCCAGCACTTATCAAACGCCAACAATATACTGATCATTTTCTCAAAATGAGCGCTGCATCACCAAACTAGACCTTCCTTCACGGTTGGCACTAGGCTACATGAAACTTCCATGTAGCATCTCAACCTTTAGAAATCTCCAAATGCTTCTGCAAACACCTGAAATCGATTCAAAAGTCTCATTGTAGTCGGGAATGACTGTTGGTTCACTGAGAACGAGTATTGGTAGCTCCTACAACTTCCTCCAACCCCTGGTGGCCCTGAGCTCCAAAATCTCATGGATGAAAATCTCTATGAAGGTGATTTCTTCAGCTTCTCTGGACTATTCCATTGCCTTCAGAAGGCTCTAATTAGCCTATTTAGCCTCTTGTTTCACTCTCTTTGGTCGAAAACAACTCCTGGAATGCATTTAGTCAGTGTCCCCTAGGGATAGTCCACTAAATCTAGTTAATTGCACTTAACTTTAGTTAAATTTGGCAATTCTGCCTTTCTAGTGCTCTACCAAGCTAAACCGTCGGAACTGACTGTTAGCTTAACCATCCGCGTGCATTTTATGGGTATACACCGGTGGTTAGGGATAACGCCACGTAGTTCTGGCGGTCAGGTTAATGCTGGCGGTATAATCGTTTCAGTCGGTGGTTAATTCAGCACGTGAACAACGTTCGAGACCGTTGGCGATCTTAACCCCCAAATATGTAGGCTACAACATAAATATACATCGCAACCTTTGTATGTTAAGAAATATGTCGAGCGAAGTTGGTTAGGGCATTGGTTTATCTTGCCAAAGGTCACGGGTTTGATTCCGTCGGACCCCAACAAAATTTTACAGTACCGTTCCAGGGCCACGTGGCAACCTTTGGGCTTGCCACATGTCAGCACCTGATTGGTCAGCCAAAAAGGAATATTATTTTTTTAATATTTTCAAAAATCAATTTATTCTTGGTCAAATGTCCATAAATTGCAGTCTACTAGAATTTTCAAATTGTGACAACTCCTTCATACAGTGTTGGTTTTTTGAACTGTTCATGGCGTCGGAATCAGGAAAACGAGATCTATCCGGTCACTCAAGTTTGACAATATTTCACACATTTTGAAATTTGAGCTATCATTAAGGTCCTGGATCAATATCTGATCACTCCTCCCCATTAGGAATCTTTTGGACCCCAAAAGACTGATATACTGATCTGAACAGTAGATGAAAGCACAACACCCTATTCTTTTAGCCTCCATACACTTGCCTTGCATGGCTAGTGCTTTTGAACCGAAACTCAAAGGCAGTCGACACTTCCCTTCCTAGATGCGCTTGTCCTCCTATTAAGAACTGTCTTCCTTGAACTCGTTAGGAATTTACAGAAGGTAGTTGAACATTGCTTCCTTGACCATCAATCCAAGGTGGTTCAACAAACATGATATTACATCTTCTCAATAAAAAATTTTCCCGAGCAACATTCAAAATTTTTGTTATAAAATTTCTTTTGACATCTTGTCAAAATACAAGAAAATAACTTGATGACATAAATTCTTTCTCCATCAAAAGAAACAAATTTCACATCATGTGAATCATCATCATGTCATTACATCTTGTGTACAAATGATCGACCAAATCACAAGCCAACAAAAAACTTGCCTTTTCAAACATTTGACCCTTCAAGTCATGCATGTACAAAAAAAAAAATTAACGATTCATTTACAAAGATGAAACACTTCATCATTATCTCCCTTTTACAATCTTGGAGACCAAATCAACTTTTCCAAGTCGACATGACATTGCATGCATGTTTAAACAAAGCAATATGATGGTCGATTGCTTTCCATCAAGTCAATTACACATACCTGTTTAAATACAATGAAATCATCAACATCCCTGTGTTCACACATACCATTATCATGTATGTATTCGATTCTTCAACTTTCTCTTAAGCACAATCATAAGTACAAGATCCTCAATCATATGTACATGTACTTTCAAAACTGAAATGAATAAAATTTTGCTACAATAAAGTGAGTCTACATACTCAACTTTTCCATCTTCCAACTTGCATTCCATTAGCAAAGAAATGCATCACATCAAAAGTGCTTCCTTTAACTGCACATCAACATTGATATGTGAATCATCCTCACACACATCAATTATGGAAACTTCCTTTCCGTTCTTGCCATACTCTTTTTTCACCTTCTTCAAATTTCGTGGAAGCATCGTTGGATTCAAAATCCAACACTTTTCAGCAATATATCCTTGCTTATGGCAATAAGTGCAACACATGTGCATCTTCTTGACATCATGGTTTGCCTTGTCCAATGGACCTTTGGCTTCTTGCCTCCTTTCCTTCAAAAGTTTCATGTATGTGGCCATTCTCTTCCAACATCTAGAACCACTATGGTTAACCAAACCACAAAAGGAACATGTGATATTTTTCCAATGCTTATGTGGAAATTTACCATGCTTAACATAATCAAAAGAAGTGTGGTTGAAATCAGATTTATACCTTTCTCTTTTACCTTTGTTGTCTTCATGAGAAGGTGTATCGAAAGAAGAAGTGGCTCCCTTTGGAACACCATCAATCTCTTCAATGCTTTTAGAGATTTCACAACTTTTTGGTTCAAGGGCACGCTTATGAACACCTTCTTTCTAAAAGGTATGTTTCAAACTACTGCATTTCCCAAGAATAAAATATTTACACTCTTGAGGTAGAAAACCTGAAATGAAGCTCCTTCTAGGAACTGTTTCAATTTCTCTTCCAACATCTAGAAACACTATGGTTAACCAAACCAAAAAAGGAACATGCAATTTTTTTCCAATGCTCGTGTGGAAATTTACCATGCTTAACATAATCAAAATAAGTGCGATTGAAATCAGATTTATACCTTTCTCTTTTACCTTTGTTGTCTTCATGAGAAGGTGTTTCGAAAGAAGAAGGGGCTCCCTTTAGAACACCATCAATCTCTTCAATTCTTTTAGAGCTTTCACAACTTTCTGGTTCGAGTGCATGCTTATGAACACCTTCTTTCTGAAAAGTATGTTTCAAACTATTGTATTTCCCAATAATAGAATCTTTACACTCTTGAGGTAGAAGACCTAAAATGAATCTCCTTCTAGGAACTGTTTCAATTGCCTTCATGGTTGCTTTGGAACTTTCTCCACAAGATTGTCCATAGCCAAGACCAAAATACTTAGGCTTTCCCTCAACCATTATTGGCTCAACAATGCCCTGTGCATGTTTGCCCAATCCTTTTCCTTCATAGCCCATTTTTGACATCAACATGGACCCTATGCCTCTTGTATGTTTTTCAAAAGAACCAACATAAAAATTCTTAGAGAAAATTGAAGACAAACTATAATTGCTTACCTCTTCTTCAAGCTGATACTTGACTAAGGCTTCTTTGGCAACAAGGAGTTGTGTCTCCATCTCATGCATCTTTTCCAAGTTCATATTTGCAATATGAAGTTGGCTCTCCATTTCCTACAATTTGTCAAAAAGCAACTGCTTCTCTTCCTTCATGGAATTCAACTGCTCTCGAAGCCTGGGTCTCTTCTTTTCATCCTCATACATTTTTCTCACCATATCCATCATGATGAACAAGTCTCGCTTCATGTCTTCATCAAAGAATATTGTGAACGAGGAGGATTTGGAAAACTCACTTGTAGAAGTTGTCATTATAAAAATGAACAAAAGAACTTCAACAAAATTCACAAAGATTTCAAAATCTATTGACAAATTTATGAACTAAATTTCAAAATCTATTGACAAAATCCACATCAAAGGTGCTTCCTTTAACTACACATCAACATCGATATGTGAATCATCCTGACACGCATCAATTATGGAAACTTCATTTCCATTCTTGTCATACTCTTTTTTCACCTTCTTCAAATTTCGTGGAAGCATTGTTGGATTCAAAATCCAACCCTTTTCAACAATATGTCCTTGCTTATGGCAATAAGTGTAACACATGTGCATCTTATTGACAGCATGGTTTGCCTTATCCAATGGAACTTTGGCTTCTTGCCTCCTTTCCTTCAAAAGTTTCCTATATGTTGACATTCTCTTCCAACATCTAGAAACACTATGGTTAACCAAACCACAAAAGGAACATGCAATTTTTTTTCCAATGCTTATGTGGAAATTTACCATGATAACATAATCAAAATAAGTGTGATTGAAATTAGATTTATACCTTTGTTGTCTTCATGAGAAGGTATATCAAAAGAAGAAGTGGCTCACTTTGGAACACCATCAATCTCTTCAATGATTTTAGAGCTTTCACAATTTTCCGGTTCAAGTGCATGCTTATGAACACCTTCTTTCTAAAAAGTATGTTTCAAACTATTGCATTTCCCAAGAATAGAATCTTTACACTCTTGAGGTAGAAGACCTGAAATGAAGCTCCTTCTAGGAACTGTTTCAATTGCCTTCATGGCTGCTTTGGAACTTTCTCCACAAGATTGTCCATAGCCAAGACCCAAATATATAGGCCTTTCCTCAACCATTATTGGCTCAATAATGCCCTGTGCATGTTTTCCCAATCCTTTTCCTTCATAGCCCATTTTTGACATCAACTTGGACCCTATGCCTCTTGTATGTTTTTCAAAAGAACTAGCATAAACATTCTTAGAGGAAATTGAAGACAAACTAGAATTGTTTACCTCTTCTTCAAGCCGATACTTGACTAAGGCTTCTTTGGTAGCAAGGAGTTGTGTCACCATCTCATGCTTCTTTTCCAGGTTAATATTTGCAATATGAAGTTGGCTCTCTATTTCTTGCAATTTGTCAAAAAGCAACTCCTTCTCTTCCTTCATGAAATTCAACTGCTCTCTAAGCGTGGTGCTCTTCCTTTCATCCTCGTACATTTCTCTCACCATATCCATCATGATGAACAAGTCTTGCTTCATGTCTTCAACAAAGAATATTGTGAAAGAGGAGGATTTGGAAAACTCACTTGTAGAAGTTGTCATTATAAAAATGAACAAAAGAACTTCAACATAATTCACAAAGCTTTCAAATCTATTGACAAATTTCTGAACTAAATGGCAGTAGAATCAAATTCTTATTCAAGCGGCCTTTTGCAAACAAACCCTCTTATGCTTCAAGGGTTGCCTTGAGGTCCTTTGGGTAAGGAGAATGCCTTCAACCCTTCTTCCTTGTTTCCCTCTCGTGGACTTAGCTTATCAGTAACTTTCTCTTCACCTTTGCAAACTCAAACAATAGTTAGTTTACAAATAATCAAATAGTCAAATTCTGTGTACTGTTTAATCACCTTTCAAGTCAAACAAACAATCTTTTTCTCTCTCAATCAAGCATCCAGCTCTGATACCACCTGATCTGAAATGATGGTTTTGATAACTTGTTATGCTTACAAGAACCTCCCACTCCAAATCTTAACAAATATATGATCTAGCTCATGTTGACATTTGCGGAATTAAGTACTTGAAACATGTGTATGTATTTGTTTGTTTTTAACTATTTAAATGCTTTAAGTCCATTTGTTTATGCTGATATTAAACACACATAATAGCCATATAATGCAGCAAATAAACATCAACACATAACAACAATTTTAATCTAGGAGTTCACCCGAATATCGTGGGCTACGTTTCCTTGACTTTGCTCTTTGGGATTATGGCAAATTTTCTTTTACAAGTTCCACACTCAACTCCAAAGGTTACTAAACTGAACCAATGGGCTTAGAAAACCATGTATATCCCTTTCATGGCTGTCATCACTCTGCAAAATGATCTAAGGTCCCTTAGACTTGATTCCTTCAATCGGTCAACTGAGCTACCCTGAGCTTCTTGATGGCACTAACTCCTTCAGAATTCTTCAACTGTCACTAAAACCTCTTCTACTATCTCCAGCACATATCAGACACCAACAATAGACTGATCATTTGCTAAAAATGAGCATTGCATCACCAAACTATGCCTTCCTCCATGGTTGGCACTAGGCTTCCTAAAACTTCCCTGTAGCATCTTGACCTTTAGAAGTCTCCAAATGCTTCTACAAACCCATGCAATGGATTCAAAAGGCTCATTATAGTCAGGGATGACTGTTGGTTCATAGAGAACGAGTACTGGTAGCTCCTACAACTGCCTCCAATCCGCTGTGGCCCTGAGCTCCAAAATCTCCCTGGATATAAATCTCTTTGAATATCACTTCTTCAGCTTCTCTAGACTGTTCCATTGATTTCAAAAACCTCCAATTAGCCTAGATATCCTTTTGTTTCACTCTCTCTGGTCGAAAACAACTCCTGGAATGCATTTAGCCAGTGTTCCTTAGGGATACTCCACTAAATCTCGTTAACTGCACTTAACTTTAGTTAAATTTGGCAAATCCACCTTTTTAGCGCTCCACCAAGCTAAACCGTCGGAGCTGATCGTTAGCTTAACTATTGGCATGTATGTGATGGGTATACCCTGGCGGTTAGGGATAATGCTGCATAGTTCTGGCGGTTAGGTTAACTCTAGCGGTATAACAGTTTCAGTCGGCAGTTAATTCAACATGTGAATAACTTTCGAGACCACGAGCAGGTAAGATCGTTGGTGGTCCTAACCCCCAAATCTGTAATGGTTACAACATAAATATACACTGCAACCTTTGTACGTTAAGAAACACGTCGAGCGAAGTTGGTTAGGGCGTTGGTTTGTCTTACCGGAGGTCATGGGTTCGATTCCGTCAGACCCCAACAAAATTTTACAATATCGTTCCAGGGCCATGTGGCGGCCTCTGGGCTCCCATGTGTCAGCACCTAATTGGTCAGCCAAAAAGGAATATTCTAGGGAATATTATTTTTTTTAATATTTTGAAAAGTCACTTTATTCTTGGTCAAATGTCCATAAATTACAGTTTAGTGGACTTTTCAAATTACGATAAATCCTTCATATAGTGTTGGTTTTTTGAATCGTTCATGGTGCCGGAATCAGGAAGACGAGATCTATTCGGTCGCTCAAGTTAGAAATTGTTTCACCCACTTTGAAATTTGAGTTATCATTAAGGTCCTGGATCAATATCTGATTAAGCTAGATTTTATACATATGCATATCTACTTGATGCAATCTGCACACACAATGCATTCCTTGGCATGAATTGGAATTGGATACCACTGGAGATTTCCATGCATGTTTATTGCAGTTTTATTTTGAAATGAAGCCACAGGGGAGTAATGGAGAAGCTAACTGATCACTTCCTCATTTCGTTGTACAAGATGATCTTTGAGGAAGAACCACCTTACATGTCACATGGGGAAATGGAAACAATATCACAGATAACAGATTGATTTGCCTCACTAGATGACACTTTCCTTCGAGTATTCGACAGACATAAGTCATCGCATCTTTTACCAAGGTATGCCACCAAAAATCTAGTCATGCAGGAAGTTGCATATAATCTCTCCACATGATTGCCAACAATGTTGCATAGGAAGAAGAAAGCACCTTGGCCAACTCTTCCTATGCAGATCAGATTGTATGGGATCAAGAACTTGAAGGTTGTGGATACCAACCACCGTGCGAGAATCCATTTTCATGGCTAAGGGGGACCTTTCACTAGCCAGAGGAGTATGGATGGAGGAATTTTTATAATGCCTCCAAGTCCCGCGAGCTTATCAGTTTAGCAAGAACTTCACAGGTTGATCTACAACAAGTAGGTGCTCCAAAGGCAACACCAACAGAAGTGTGTAACCTAGTGCACGAGAAGGGAAAGAGGAAGGTTGTGGACAACCTAGGGGGAGAACGAAGTTTCAAGATGAAAACAAATCCAACCATTATGAAAGTGGGTTTAGCAACAGAGAATAATAGGAAACAAAGGGTGCACGAAGCAGAACAAAAGCATAGGGAACAATATGCGCAAAAGAGGAAAGAAAAAGAAGAGAAGCAACGACAAGAAGAAGAAAGGCAAAGAGCAAAGGTAATAGCAAAGGAAACATCATTCATAGAAATCGCAGCTCTGCATCTTCTTTGCCTTCGTGCTTAACGCAACATAATATTCCACATCTAACTTGTACAAGTTCTTCACACAAACCTTGATCCGCTTCACCTGTGTTGTGGCTATGTGTCTTAAGAATGCTTTCCCTTTGTTGAAGATCACATCTTAACCATAGTCTTCCAACGTAGCAACTAAAATGAGACTTTTCTTTAGGCCCGAAACATACATGGCATCCTTGAGTTTAAGAGGGGAGATAGACTCCCTCTAAAAAGTAACTGTACCAATATTGATTGTGCTATACCTTCCATCATCTCCCATCTCGATGTTCATATGGAGGTCTTTCTCCTCCAAGTCACAAAAAAAACCTATATTGCCTATCATGTGGAACAAGGCACCACTGTCTAAGTACCACACTCTCCCCATCACTATGCTAACCATGCATGCAATAAGTATGAAATAAAGATTGAACTGTGAAGCCAAGGCTTCACCTATTGCTTCTCCTAAGGTTTTCTTGCTTGTATTATTGTGTGGACACTTTGTGGAAAAATGCCCGAATTCATGACAATTGAAGCATTTGATTTTGGACAAGTCTTTCTTCTTGCCACCTTCACTGGACTCTGGTTTGGATTGGGATTTCTTCCCTTTACCCTTCTTTTCCTTTCTAGCCAAGGCACAATTCTACTCACCCTCACACTTAGATGAGGCCCCAACTTGGGTGTTCCATCTTATCTCCTCCTGTACCAAATCAGACCATAAGCGTTCCTAGTTTTGTAGTTTCTCCCTCCCATTCACCGAATCTTGGTAGCTACGCTAGCTCTTGGGAAGGCCTCAAAGGGATAGGCTTACACAATCATCCCCTATAACAGTAACTCCAACTCCACCAAGTTCATCATGACATTATGTGAACCTACTCAGGTATTTTTGAATAAAATCATTCTTATACATCTTGATATTTCAAAGCTTATCTTTGACCACTAGTTTCCTATGGTTCCTGCTTTTCTGGAACAAATTTGCCAGCACTTGTCACTTTGCATACGGGGTTTCTTTCTTGTGGAGATTGGAGACAATGTGGTCCTTTACTCCCTCTAATATGATTCTCCTCACCTTGGTTACACACTTCATTATGTTATATCCTTGATGTCAGACGATCCTAGTTTTGGAATGTTAAACTTGACAAATTCCTTCAACCCACTATCCTCTGGTACTGCCCCCATGCAGTCCTTCCAAGCAACAAAGTTCGAGCTATCCTCAAGGGAATACTCAAGCCTTAGACCACAAAATTCCATTGTGATAGCTCTGAAGAATTTATTCTGTAAATTTGATCCTCCTGCAGTAACAACTTCAAATTTTCGACTCTTCTGTGAATCCTGCTCTGACACATTGTAGAAATTTAATGTGTGTATATGGAACCGCTCATGTAATTTACTAAAACATAAGACTCAAGTCTACTCTACTCATCTGCTGGAATTCAATTCACGATCACGAGCACCCCATAAACATGCATCAAGATTAAACACACACACAAAGATTTATTTAGGGGAAATCAAATGCTCAAAAACACTTCTTATTTGTATTGCATTAATCAAATAATAGAGATGAAATACGATGCTTTCTCAAGCCTGAGCACACTCTGCAAGTGTATAGTTTATCTCTCTACCTAACTGACTGACTCTGGTCAATACTTAGCCAATTTTCATGTCCTCCAAGCTCAAATTTCCTTGCATTATTCCTTGAGGAATTAGTCCCCTATTATTTAGGAAATTCCTCAATCTGGATTGCACAATTCCTTTAGGTTGATCTTTGATTGCATGCAACACCTGTACACATGGGAATATTCTACAACTGATAGTACATTTCCTTGGAACCTCCACCTCAACTGGGTAAATCAAATTCTCTGTATGAAACTGTTATTTTGGGTTGATTGATCAGTTAACTAGTTGATCACTGAGCGTGACTAAAGTCACACTGCACAACTTGACCTTCCACTAGTTCCTCTAACAGTTAGAACTGGTTTAACTGACAATAACTCAATTTAACTGATTTAGATTGCTAGAAATTAGCAATCACTCATGCTTAACTTAACTCAAGTCTTCCAACTCGTATTATCTAAGCTATCTGGGTGACACAAGCCATGTCATTCAAGTTAACTCATACAATTTGTCTGTTGAAATGGAAATTTGAATTTTCTCTAGTTTGACCAAGGCAAATAAAACTGAGATTTTTCTTGCTACATTTTCAACAGTTGACTCCAACTTAGCCAGCCCAAGGGATGTGTCCATTCATGATCCTTTGATCACTATAAAGACAATTAAACCTCCTCCATTGGGCATAATTTAGATCACAAAAAGGATAAGTATGAGGCATGGTTTGAGGTAGAAAGAGGACAAATTTGAGGCAAAATTAAAGGACCAAAATTTTGTGTAGCAACATGAGTATATGAGTAGCATACCAAAGTTATGGGTAGAAATCCAAAATTTCAGGAGGCCAAAATTTCAGGGGGACAAATTTATCTCTGTTTGATGAGGTTTGACCTAGATTTGTTTGGAATTTTATATTGGAAATTTTAGATTATATCTCTTATTGCATTGGAAATTTTCCTTAAGAAAGGGCTTCTAGGTCTTTCCCCTAGTTTGGGGTTTTCCCACGATAAATATTGTGTTCCATGTGTTTGACTGTCTTTATTGTTTATAATTGATGATATTATATGCATAATTACTTGATAATGAATGTGACATAAGATAGAATAATGAAGAAAATTATTGGAAGTAATTATTAGTCTAGAAAATCTTCAAAAATTAACATGGTTTTAGAGCCTAGGTTAAACAACAACCATGAGAAGCCCAAATCCATCCAAAGACAAATTATGGTTTTTGTATCTGCAACTAAAGAAGAAGACGATCGAATCCCTAGATCAAGGTTTGTAGTAATGATCTTGATAAGTAGTAATGCCACAACCTTAGGATCAATCTTGACTAGGTTGAATAAGGTTTATATAGGCTTTAAGCAAGAGTCATGGTTAAGGCTGAGAAGGTTGTAAATAAAGGCTTGGATAAATTGTTCTAGGCCACAACTAAGCGTCATAAACTTGAGATCTAGCAAGTAAAAGAGAGACCTATGACAAGAGCGGAAGCGAGCTACCAAGAAAGGTGATTAGGGCCAAGTTTGAGTTAGAGGAAGGTGCCACAAGAACCCTATAATCACAGTCTTATAATCTAATGGGACTGTGACCTTAAAGAGGCTAATCGTGGCATAAAAAGGGAGCTGCAATTACTTTTGTACCAAGGCCATGGGCTAAGGAAGATGCCACAAGCCTTCAAAGGGAGTCAAAAAGATTAAGAACCTTAGGAAACAAATCCAAAGTATTGCAAAAGCCTAGCAAGGAGTCCCAAAAATGCTAATCATGAAAGGAGACAAAAAGTTTAGGCCTAAAAAAATTGTGTTGAGACTTATATCAAACTTTTCTTTAGAGTTGTTGCCTTGTATGATCCTTAACAAACATGTGTAGAAGACACCTTTGAATGAGCATTAGAAGACAGTCTGTAAGAAGTACAAAATTGTAAGTTGAAAGTTGCTCCATAACAAGAGGGAACCCCTTCCCCTATTTGTCTTAAGCAATGAAATTCTAAGGTTGTTTGATGATCTTTGCCGGCATTCAACTATGTCCAATCTCATAATACAAAATAAAGATGAGACACTTGATTCTTCTCTTGATATCCAAAGTAAACCTTGATAAATAAGTTGGAATGGATGAACCTTTTGATGATGTAAACCCTCAGGACCTTGAATTTAATGACCGTGGTGGAATGATGGATTGAATAACCTGGCCTTAAAATTGTAACCTAAAATTCTATGGAGTAGTTCTAGGCTGTATCTTTTGTGGTATGATTGATCATTTCTAACCTGGTGTGAACATGTAATATGGTTTGATGCATAGTAATCAATAAGGGCATGATGATGGTGGTCACATCTCCTCCAATCTAGCATAAGTTGTCTTGTAAGTAGTGGTCAATCTTGCAAGTTCGAAGGGTGTGATGAATTAAATCCTGACTTAGATTCTATCAACCAACTCCAAGGTGCAACAATAGATCTGATGTCTCTGTGACTAGTGTAAAGTTGTCAAAGGTTGATGAAATTTAATAGAGCTGCAACATCTCTCAAATGTGGTAAATTAGTACTGTGTGTGCCTGTAAAATGGTAAATTTGATTTATGGTTCATGCAAAGACTTGCAAATGTACATGTGAAGCAATTTGAGGTGCAACGTGAAAAGATCTAAAGATGGTACCAACCAATGAATGTACATCAGCTACTCTCACATCATCATAATTTTTGGATTATGGCTCAATGCAAAATAGGACTTGTAAAGGGAAATGAACAAAGTACCTATTCTAGAAATGCTTCGCATCGTGGATTGAAGTTTCTTTTGGAACCTGTGTAGGGATATTTCTTTTAGTTACACTATTCTACGAGATATGTGCTCAAAATCAGAAGTGTTGTTTTTAATACCTCAAACTTTATGAAAATATATTGTATGAATGAATAAAGGCTCTTATACAGAAGATACTTTGTATTTTACTCATGTGATCATGATTATATTGGGTAAGTTATGCACATACCATTGCTTGATTTTGGTTGTTGCTAAGCATCTGAGATATGATCAATTTGATTTAGAGGGAGCTAAGGACATTGGAATGCCATCTTGTTTTCATGACATGGCAATTGAAAGAGCATTCATAAGTTTATAATAAAGAAGAGGTTGTGTTCCTCATCAAGTTTGAAGACATAAGTCCTCTTGTGAAGACCTAGCCAGTCTCAAAATAGAAGATTGTCTTTGAAGGGCAAATTCTTGTTGTTGTTACCATTGTTTTAAAGATCCCAATATACTTTCTTTGAAAGGACCAAGAGCAATCATCTTTGGACAAAATTTGCTAATGAATCTTAAGGAAGTCTGAAGATTGATCTTGATGAAACAAGTTCTTTTGTAAGATACTATAGATACCATTAGAATTCCTTTCCCTCCTTAAAGATTTGTATCTATGATTCTACCTATTATATTTGTCAAGACAAAAGTTGGAGAACGCTATTTCTTTATTATCCTTGATACTTTTGCTTGGTCTGATATCAAGATGGAACAACCTTGATGCCATGATGGGTTTCATATAATAAGGCACTGAGACTCTATATTGGACATATGGAAAGAGAATTTGCATATATTCCGTTGGACTTGCAAAAGGGTGTAAATGAGAATTGTAAATCTAGGAAAGCCCTAGGATTTGTGGGTAAAACCCTATAGCTTGATCTAGATCAAATGTTTCCGTTGAAAGAAGAAACCCTAACTCATGAAAGGTATGAAGGAAAGTGATTGATGATGAATATGGGGATGATGAGTTTGTAGATGGATGATTTCTGCAAGATGACAAGGATCAAGAGGGAGTTGACAACTCCCTTCAATTGATCAAAAGATAAGCACCTTATATCTCTCTTCCTTGATTATTATCATTGTTGTTTCACTATTAGTTAACCTCTTATCTTTGTTCCATTTGCTAGGTTGTAATCATTCTTCCATAGGCCTCCTAGTGAGGCTTGCAGGTACATCATGAAGGTTGCCTAGGCTTTGGAAGTAAGTGGAAGTATTGGAAGAATGAAGTAGAGTTTGTGGCAAGAGGATTCCCATAAGTAATTCATGTTCGAGAGGGAGAAATTGTACTGTCCAAAAGGGCTCTATAAGAAAGTAGGGTGACAAGTTTGAAGGATGTCACAGTGCTAAGATATTTGGAAAATCAATGATGACTTCAAGGTGGATTTACAAGATCAAGCATTTGGGTGATGGACAAGACGTCTAAAGCCATTCCCATGGTATCCAATCTGATGAAGCTGAGTGGTAGAGGGAGTAACCTAGATTGTCTCAACACGATTTGTTTTAGCATTAGAATGACTGGAAAGCAATTGTGGTGATGAATTCTAGTTGGTGGAGCCAAGACATGTGGCACGACATGTGTTGAGGTACTAGTATGGCAATGGTGATTGACATATGTTTCATACAACTGTTGGATATACCATATAATTGAATATATATTGCAATTTGTTTGGAAAGTTGTGAAGCAGGGTAACTTCAGGATTGTTTGATCAAGTGTGGAGATGACCGTGGTGATAGGTTAAAGCACATAGAGCAGTGAGGCTCCTATGAATTTCTATGATCGAGCTAGTTGTTGACATTCTCATAAAGCCTTTGTCCCTAGATGAAGTTTGGGTACTTTTGGGATAAGCTTGGAGTGATTGAGAATGATTCCCTTGGTTGAAGGTATTGTTGATGTTGTAGCATCTATGGGTATGGATTGCTCCCTTAGGTCATGGGGTTTTACCTAGAAACCATAGTTTATGGTTGGGGAGATTGGCCCTATAAGCATCAAAGCTTGGATGCTCCCTTGGTCATGGGGTTTGACTTGGAAGCCATGGAGTTTGGTTCAGGAGATTGGCTCAGTAAGCATCAAAGCTTGGATTTCTCTCTTGGTCATGGTGTTTGACCTAAAAGACATGTATTTTGGCTAGTGAGATTGGCTCAATAAGCATAAAGACCTGGATTTCTCCCCTGGATGGAATTTTGACCATATTGCCACGGGTTTTGGCTAGTGGGTTGAGCTTATGCCTCATAACACTAGGCATGTATTTACCATTCATGACGTGTGATGACATGTTGGAATGGAAAATGGGCCCCAGGTTTCACCATGGGTCAAGTGAGTTTCCTGACATGTCTCCAAGTAATAATGTGTTGAGTTGGTGCCTTAGGACAAGTGGGTGACTAGTTCATCCTTTGATGCTGATGTGGGGATGCTTTCTACATGGTTTTGGTGTTGAACACGAGGTGGATAGATTCATCAACATAGTCGAGCTCATTCAACCTTTTCTTGGAATAGAGAAATTTTCAATAAGAGAACATTTGAAGAAGTCATTATGAATACCTTCCTAGCTAGGAGAGAGCGTTGAATTTGTAATTATTGCCGGTCTTCATATATATATTTTTAGCCTTCCAAAATAAAAGAAAATGAAAAATATAAATTGCATTTCAAGTCAAAAGAGGAAAAATCAAATTTTGAAACCTAAACTTTGCCTCTAAAATGCAAGGTCAACTACAAGTTGGCCCACCCCAAGGGATGTGTCCATTGAGGCTCCTTTGATCAATATATAAAGGCAATTTGACTTCCTCCATTGGGCAAAATTCAGATCACAACAAAGACAAGTTTGAGTTGTGATCTGAGCTAGAAAGAGGACGAATTTGAGGTAGAATTAGAAAACTAAAATTCTAAGCAGCAGGATGACTATTTGAGTAGTAGATCAAAGTTTTGGGCAGAAAGCTGAAATTTCAGGATGTCGAAATTTTAGGAGGAAGGATTTATCTATGTTTGGCAAGGTTTAACGTATATTTGGTTACCGGTCAGTTTGACTTTATTTTGATTGGAAATTTTACATTGTATCTCTTGTTGAATTAAACAATTTCTCTAAGAAAGGGTTGCTAGGTTTTTCCCCTGGTTTGGGATTTTTCCAAGATAAATTTTGTGTTTCCTATGTTTGGTTGTCTCTTTGTGATAATACTATCTTTACTGGTTATAATTGATGATTTTTTTTTATGTATAATTACTTAATAATGAATGTGACACGAGAGAGAATACTAAAGAAAATTATTGGAAGTAATTATCATTCTAGAAAATATTGAAAAAATCAGCAAAGGATACATCTCATCACTCTTGGGTTTGCATTAAGGCAGAAAGAAAGAGATGTAGGAAGCATTCTCAAATATTTGAGAGTTAAAGTATTGTTACATTAGTACCAATGTTTCTAGAAAGAAGAAGAAGAAAGTGAAAGATAAAATCGAGGGAAAGGAGAATGAACATGGTAAGGAATTGATGATGCAAACAATTGAATGAATAAAATATCACAATTCTTATTGTTGTAATCCCAATTCCGAGTTTTGTGATATTGACAAGTCCATTTTATGTAGGTTCATATATAAACTGAAACAAGAACATACAAGTCATCACTAATTTTAACATTATCTTTTATCCCAAACAAAATCATTAATGTAGTTTTGTGTGAAAGAAAGAACACCTATGCATTTTGTTTACCATGAGATTAATCAAAGCTATGCAAGATTAGTGGATTGTTGAGAGAATTGCATCCATTTATTAATTATGTGTTTTTCCCCTAGTTATATATTGCCATAATGTGGATGTTATGAACTACATACTAAGTGATTGAGTGATAAAGGAATATTATGAAATAATTAGATAACAACACTATAATCATGTTATATTTGAAAATACATTAGATGCTTTTAAAGAGAGGGAATATTATGTGAACACAAAGAAAAAGAAATGACCTAGTTTCCTTGGGTTTAGTTGATATCTACTATTTGCTATTTGAAATTGTCACTGAATACACATTTGCGGTGAATCTTGCTAATATATTTGTAATGCCGTTACAATTGACACCCATAACCCATGAATTGCTTCATTTTTTTTGCAGAGAGATGAGCAAAGGCAAAGGGATCTAAACACATTAAGTACAAATATTAAATCTCATGCCAATTATCATTCCAACAAAGATAAAAAGTGCACTTAATGCACAAATTCAATTCGGGATTCAAAAAGATAAGGCGTCCAAACTTCTTTTGGAAGCTTAAATTAAGTGACACTTAAAATGGTAGATGCACCAATATAGTGATAGGATTTTTTGGGCATGGGTTTGTGATGGAGTTTAAGTTGTGGAAGGTTACACCATATCAAAGAATATATAACGATTGGAAAGAATAGATATTTATTGCCTCTAGATGCCAAAGGAAAGTAATGGGTATTGAATCCTAATTTTTTCTTGTGATTTACATCCATCATGGTATAATATAAAAAATACCATACTAATGTTGGATGGAAGAACTATCACCCTATTAGTGGGATACTATGATGCTATGCCCATACATGCTTGAGTGAGACCAATGGTTAAGAGCATGTGTTTCCTCCTAAGAGGTCACATGTTCAAAACCAGAGGGGGTAGAGTATGTATGCCTTCGTAGATTTAACAGTGAAACCATGAGGTGAGTCTCTTGTCCCACAAACAAGGGGGTCTCATACACCAATGTGGTGTCTAGCGTGACCTTAAAATTGGATAATAAAAATATCCCACTAATAATAGGCAAATAGTTCTTCCATCCCATAACACAATTCTTCTATCCCATCCATCAAACATTAAACTACTCTCCCTTTAACTACAACCTAAACCTAAACCTCAACCTAAATATGGAAAAAAAATCATTTTAAATACCGTAAAAATCAAGGGGTGAGATACCACATCGGTCAATATTCACACACCAAAAACGGATTAAAGTAATTGTCGATACAGAACCAAACCCAAGTCCTCGCTAAACCAAACCCTAGCGCATAAGCAAATCCTAGTTTCTCCAAACCCTAGCCTTACCCAGGGACTATATCAAAACCCACGGAAGCAGGTTGGGCTTTGTTTGAGATTTTAGTTATCCACGGTGCAGGCGAAGACAGTCACTAAGCGGGGAGGAGGAGAGAAGGTGCACGGGTTTCATTGTGCACATTCCTCACCATGGTACTTCTGCCCTAGACATGTATTAGGTTTTATTTTTCTAAGCAAAAACAGGAAAAAATGGAGGAATGTTCAAGGATTGAAGCTATGTGAGTCATGAATTAATGATATGTATTGATTGCAGACGTTCAAAAGGAGGAATGGCGGTCGCAACAAGCATGGGCGTGGCCATGTTAAGTTCATTCGCTGCTCCAATTGCGGCAGATGCACTCCGAAGGCATTACCCTATTTATTTCTATTCTGTTCTGATCCTTTATTTACCTTTCACCTGTGTAATACGCTCGCCTAGTTGCTGTGATGAATGCGAATGAATGATTATGATTGATTGCAGGACAAGGCCGTGAAGAGGTTTCTAGTTCGCAACATAGTCGAACAAGCCGCCGTGCGTGATGTTCAGGAGGCGTGTGTTAACGATGGTCAGACTCATCTTAACCTCAGATCTAGTTTGGATTTATTTTATTTTTCGTTTTAGGGTTTTTCAGTTCAGAGAAGACTGAGTTTTGATTGAGTTTTGTGCAGGATACATGCTTCCAAAGCTTTACGCAAAGATGCAGTACTGCGTGTCCTGTGCCATTCACTCTCATGTTGTCCGCGTTCGATCTCGGACTGAACGACGCAAACGTGAACCCCCACAGCGTTTTAGACGCCGGGTATGTAGATATTCATCATCCTGTTCATTTTAGTTCTAGTAGTAGCTGGAAAATGCCAGATTTATAAGGGATTTGATTAAGGGTGAAAGGAAATTGGTTGAAAACTATTTGGGTAAGAAGGAACCGCGATAGAAGATAGCGTTTTAAACTTTAGACTACAGAATTGGATAAAACCATCTTTGTGCATTCTTATGAATTAATGCGAAGGCCTCTGAAGCAGTGGAAGCCACTGTCTGCAAAGTTAAAAGAACCTCTCAGCATGTTAAAACTTGCCTGTGAAAGATTATTGTCATCAGATGGTACTCGGCTTTGAAAGTTTGATTTGGCTACATCACTTTTATGAAACATTGAATCCTTATTGTTTGTGAAGTAATGTATATTTCTGATATTGATTGTAAGATTGCACAACATAGTTGTTGTACAATGAGTGTTTATACACGCTAGCTACTCTAGATCTGTCATATAACCTAAGGTATTTATCAAGTATCCAAGGAATCAAAAAATTATAAAACATTTGGGAACTTTAGGAACTGGAAAGGTCCAGGGTTAAGCTGATCAACAATTATTTATTTTTATTTTTATTTTTCTTTTCAATATTAAAGGTTGCTTGCAATTTTTTTTAGCTTTTGATTCATGCGTGTTCTGTTTTTAACGTTCTGGATGCCTCTTTTGTTTTGGGTAAATTTTAGTTTTAACATGTGACACATTTGTTTCTAAGTTTCGGATGCTACTTTTTTGCTTTTTAATTCTTGTGTGTTACAAGCGGCTTTTAACATTCTGGATGTTTTTTTTCTCAATTTTATTTGTGCATGTGGCACATTTGTTTCACCTGTAAGAGCACCTCCCCCCATTCGGTGCAATGCTTAGACTTTAAGAACACTCCCTTCCAAGGACTATTATTGAAAAGTTGGTGACTGTTATTATCCATTAAACTTAACATTAATTTACAGATATTAAGGACATCAATAGCTTTTTGTCATTTATATACTATAATTTACGAAATCCTTTTTCTTCCTCTTTTGCAGGAGGAAGGTCCTAGGCCTGGGCAAGGTCCTCGCCCAGGTGTCACAAATCCACAGGCTGGTCCTCGGTAAAGGAATTACGCTTGTAGGCTTTCTGGCCTTTTTTCACCTGGAAAGGCCTTATTGAGACTAATGTTAGCAAGAAGGGCATTACATTTCTATTTATATTTTGACATCGGGCACATGTTTTCTTGTAATTAAATTTTACAGGAGGCTTGCTAATGACTGTCGCAGATCTTTATTTAAAATTAGTCTGTATTTTGAAGTTAGCTTTCTTTGTGGATGGTTATTATTATTGCTATTTTGGTCTCTACAAATGTCTGAAATTTTCGGGGTTAATCAGATTGAATTTAGTTCCGGTATTTGAATTTGAATTCTCCGTGATATATGCCTAGCTTTAAATAATCTTGTTTAGTTATTACTTATTTTCTCATAGTTGCTCGATTTAATGATTAATCTTGGGTGTTGATTTTGATGTCTGTACTGATTTGTGTAATCCTATAGTAATTTATCAAACTTAAAATAACAACCAACTGGCCCTGGTTTTTTCTCGCAGGCAATGCAAATGAATATTTCCTTGTTTCACAAGGATTATTCTATATATGACCTTGTAGGAAAGTGGAAACTATATTTGTCGTCTGTATGGCATTTTCGTTGTGCAGGTGGATTCGTTAAAATCAATTACCGTTCTGTAGGCCCAAGGAATTACCGTTCTTAAGAGACATTTTTGTGTTACTTTTAGATGAGGGAATTATTTTCTTTTTTTACAAAGGCAAACGGAATAATATTTAGGTGATTTTGATAACATAGAAATGCTTTTCAGAAAGCTGCAACATTGGAAAGTTGTCAATTAGGTTTATTTCTTGTGGTTGAGAGGAATGATTGTAATTAGGTTTATCTCTTGTGGTTGAGAGGAATGATTGTAATTAGGTTTATCTCTTGTGGTTGAGAGGAATGATTGTTATCCTTTTTATCTAGGTTTAATTCCTGTGAGTGACATGAACTTATATGAGTATATTGTTGTAATGATTTGCATTTGTTTTTAACAGGTGTATGCTAGTATTTTCTATCCCAGAAATTCTAACTAGTCCAATGGCCAACAACATCGAGGATAACTAAATTATTTGAACTCTGCATACAAGAATATGTAATATATATCAAAAAAATAGTTGCAAAACACATTAAAAAACATTAAACAATAGGCTAAGCACCCTTTAGCCAAGACCTAATGATGAGAAAATGTGTACCACATTCTTAAAAAAAAGTTGAACGACATATTACAAAACCACGAGTCAGCTTTAAAAACCAGACTAAAAGCCATGAAAAGCCAGACAAATTCATTTGAGCATTTGAAAAGGTTTGTCAGACAGACGCAAATTTCATTTTATCAGTTTATCACGCAAGGATGCGCCATATGGTATGGTATGTTGGAAACAACCAAAGAAAAGTGTTGGTTGCAAGTCACCTAAACATCAATAACAAAAAACAGCTCTGTAAAATTACTGTTGAGGTGATCCGGGCATATACACCCAAGAGGAACCCATCAGCTTTTTCTTCATTGGTGTTGAATGCACACACCTAACAGTGCCTGCGACAGTGCTGAGGACCTCAGCTTTCTCTTCTTTGGTGTTCGGTGGCTGTGACAGTGCTGAAAACCTCAAACTAGCATGATAAAAGTGGCAGAGCTGCTGAGATAACCAATTAGATGGCAATTTTTTTTTCGAGTAAAAGTCTAATGTGATTGTTTATTTTGTGATTCCACATTTTTATCTCATTGTGATGACATTGTGAGGTGCGCTATCAGAATAAAGCAACCGAGGAATTTGCTTTTGGATTCTTACCGCGGCATGCTCTGTAAATTAGTGATGACATTGTGAGGTGCACTATCAGAATAAAGCAACCGAGGAATTATCTTTTGGATTCTTACCGCGGCTTGCTCTGTAAATTAGATGGCAGAGAACATACATTGTTTTGATTAATGGGATTTGTCTATTTTGATATGACATTGCCGTTGCTCCATCACGCTAACGCAATGGGAATTTTTTCCCCTGTCCTGCCCACAAAATTAAAGTGGGTGTTCGGTAGTGTTTTTTTTTATTATCAAATAACATTGATCGTTATTTGGTTAAGCTAGATCCTTATACATGTTCAAATTGTTTGGTTTGTATTGTGTGTGGTGATGAAAGGCCATTTTTTTAGTAACATAGATCATTATTGGTTTAAACTAGATCTTATACATGTTCAAATTGTTTGGTTTGTATTGTGTGTGGTGATGAAAGGCCATTTTTTTAGTAACATAGATCATTATTGGTTTAAACTAGATCTTATACATGTTCAAATTGTTTGGTTTGTATTGTGTGTGGTGATGAAAGGCCATTTTTTTAGTAACATAGATCATTATTGGTTTAAACTAGATCTTATACATGTTCAAATTGTTCGGTTTGTGTTAAACGAGGAAACGAAAAGCCATTTTTAGAAAGATGAAAGATCATTACGAAGTAGATTTTTTGATTTAGAGACAAAAATCTACAACATAACAATTTTTCTAATTAGACTTGAGTCCTATTAATTAGGTTAAACAGTCTTTACAAATTGGAGTATTCGCTAGTTGATGTTTATATGTTGATTTCTATGATTATGAATGTTGATTTTTTCCCTAATTTTTTTATGGTTGGAGCTTCAGTTTGGCGTCTAATAATTAGTCAAAGATGTATGGTTTTCTTCAAGGAATAACTTCTAATACACTATCTTTTAAGTTAACTTAATCATTGTGGAGACTAACGATATCATTGAGCAACTCAATTGGGGTACGTTGTGAAACACATCAAAGCAACTCAAGTGGGGCACACTGTTAACACATCAAACTAAATTCTCTTTTCAAAAGTTTTTTGTCCTTATCTTTGATTCTGAATGTATAGGCATAACTTGTCTTTGGAAATCTAAGCACTTAGTTTGTTTCTCTTGCCAACCATATGTTGTCTCACTTGCCTTCTAAACATCCCTTAATTAATTATTATTATTTTAGAGCTTTTTCTTTAATCTTTATTTGTTTATGCGTTTCCATGGTTACTATGAAATTGCATCGCTTACTAAAGTCTGTTTATGCGTTTCCATGGTTACTATGAAATTGCATCGCTTACGAAAGTCTGCAACAAGGGAAACTAGACCAACAATAATGTAGTAGAGTTTTTGCCAAAATATATTGTTTGAAATGGAAAATGAAAGTGTTTAGATAGTAGACACTTTATCTATGAACTTTTATAACAACATAATAAAAAACTTGTTTAACTAGGATAACAACAAACAAAGTAAACGAAAACGTGGTAGAAAAACATCTATTTGGACAAAGATTCCACTTTGGATGGTTGATTCTCTTCTTTTGAAGTGGTCAACTATAAGCAACCTTCGCTTGAGATGAGAGTTTACACGTGAGCTTGTTTATCTACCTTTGAAGTCCACAAGTATAAATTATAATCTCTGTGCATCTTAGAGGGTTCCACCATATTTTCTCCATAATTGGTTTTAGTTGCCAATGAATATTCATGGTTTGCATGTATGGGTGTTCGTTATTGTTGTGTTGCAAGTGTTTGGTACCCATCCCCACCAATTTCAACCTCAACATTTGTGTCATTTATAAATCTTTGTACTTTCATCGCGCTCAATGTTTTGAATTTTCCTGGTTTAGTAGAAGGGAATTAAGTGCATATATATATTGTTGTTGACCTCTTTGCTACTAGCTAAGATTGTGAGTTTGAAGGCGCAAAGGTTGTCTTCCTCCCTAAAGTGATGAGGCGCAAGTCTAGACATATTGAAGGGAGGTTGAGAGACCATAGGGAACAAAAGGGTGGGAAAGCCTAGTAGACACATTGTAAACATTCAATTTAACTTCAACATTGTAAACCTAATCACAATTTTGAAACCTAATGAAATGATAAAATTTGACTTGAGACCTTTAACATTGACAGATGCCACCAGATTTCTCCACCTACTTTGTGAGGAATTTTTGTATCTCCTAGTCTCTAGGCTTTATCGAAATCCACAGTCCGATCTAGGGACCATTAGGCCATAATCAATACACCACCCTCCAAGATTTACCATATATCCCACCATTAACCAGCAAGGATTGTTAAGCATGATCAAGGGAAACCACTTGTAGGATTTACTATATATCTCATCATTCACTAGTCAAGGATTCCTAGGCCCACTGAGGCACACAATACCTAGCTTTACCACAACCCATAGTTCAGTTTAGGGGTCAATAAGCCAGTGGCTTTATCGCAATCCACAGTCCAGTTTAGGCATCACTAGGCCATTTTCTCTCTCATTCAGAGATCCACCTCACTAAGCTTTGAATCCATCTATCCATCCAACTCAACCAAAACAGAAGAACCCCATCACACCATGGCTATTTAAAAATGGCAAGGCAACACTGGAGAACATTCTCACACTTGAAAAAACCCATGCCCATAATAACAAGAAAACCAAGAACACACATGCATAACCATACATTCCAAATATAACAAGGAAATCACACATGTTGTTGGCTTGAGGGGGCTTGGATCTAGGTTCAAAGTTAGGTTTTATTACATTACCATGGTCTGCGAACGATAGGCAAAGCTCATTACTTAATCAAAACAATCCATACCTTTACAAATTAAGGGGCTTTGACTTTCTTGAAAACCCCTTAGACTCTTGATGATTTGCGCCCCTTGCTCTTCAAAATGCAGAGACTTTACAATATTACATCAAAATTGAGACAACTTAGACGTGTGGGATCCCATCCCAACAATCCCTCAACATAAAGAAGTGACTTATCCTGAGTCACTATGTTGATATGCCCTTGATGTGCGCTTTAAGGTCGTTGAACTCTATCTTCAACGCTTGAAGCTCTGTTGTGCACTGCATGGCGGCTTGTCGAACCTCTTCAACCAATTTCTGGGTAGTTGGTCCCTCGCTAAGCCAATGGTTCTTTGTGTCAATTGCATGCCTTTCAGTTTACTCTCTATAGCTTGAGAGAGTTGACTAGCTTTGTTGGCCCAAGGGGGCACTCTTACTGAAGTTATTGATGCTTTCCATCGCAGCTCGTCGATTTGAGTTCGAATAGCCTTCCTTTCTCGGAGTCTAGCAATTGTTGCACAGGTGCTAAGGTCTGCGCTATTGCAGCGTGTTTTCTCTTATATCCAGCTTCAATTTTCTGTACATGTGGGGTCCTCTTGCAGCGAGGCCAAGATCTCCATGGTGTTCTAAAAAATTTGGCTACAATCCTTAACTACAACCTCTAGTATGTCCATGTCTGCCTTAATAGCAACGTTGCACCGTTCTCGAACTTTTGGAGGTGTTGTTGCTTATAGCTTCATCCGCAGCTCTGCGACTTGCATTTGCATCTCAAATTTGACTCATTCAACCTTCACTTTGGACTCCTTTACTGCAGTTGCCATCTTGTGGAGCGAGCTTCTCTTCGGAAGCTGCTTCAGCCTCTATGAGGAGATATCGCAGCTCAATGCAAGTCTGGAAAATGGTGTCCTCTAGCTCTTGTTTAAGTGTAGGGGCTCTGTCCCTATCCTGGATTTCCCTAGCAGCTTCATCAACTAACTCTTCATTCTAGCTCTTGATGTCTTTGATTACGAAGAGCGTTGGCTCTTCCCAGATTTTTAGTTTGGCAAGCACTCCTTGGTGGAGTTCATGCATTGCTTGAATGGGCAATGTCGTTAAGTTTAGATCTGAATTCCTTCCATATGGCGCTGCTCCCTGATATGCCTCGATAGTAAAGTGCAACGACCCTCCTGGAATGTGCATTGTGCAGACATCTATGGCTACCACCAACATCAGGGGTAATGTTGGTGTTGCACTTGTTTGCACACTTGCTTGTACCTGTAGCTCTTTGAGGCTCTGTGGGACCTATGTTAGTATTGACTTATACTGATCTTCTATATGTCCCCACATGTCCTCGGTGACTAAGTGCATAGTGTCACCGATCTCATCGATGTCCCCCTCGGGGAGGACCATCGATTCAATGCTGGAGGTCTTGTTAGAGTTTTGCTTTTTTCGTGCACCTCTAGTCGTGGTTTTCTTCCTCTTCTTTAGGATGAAAGGAGACTCCATATCTTCTGTCTCCTTAAAAGGGTCTGCTCCACCCTACTTTGGTTCCTTCGTGTCTGACTCCTCTTCGTCTACATCCTTTGGCTCTTGTGCATATTCTTCCCACGTTACACAGTGACCTTTTGAGGCACCTTCATAGTGTCTTCCTTCAGTGTACCTCCTCTGGACTTTGTTGTTTTTTTTGGTACCTACATTATCTCCTTTGGCTTCCTTGCTGGGGTCTAGCTACATGAATGAATAATTAGATATTACTGAAAAATATCTTGCACTGTGACCAAATAGGGCAACTCATACCATATGCCCTTTGCATCTTTCTTCACATGTATGTATATGTTGTAGAAGTCTACTTTGAAGTTCGCAATTCCACGATATTATTTAATGAACACTGGTGATAGTCGTGGATTTTGTTGACCACGGTGCGCAGATCCATCTCAAATAACACCCAAAATAAGTTATTCTCAGCCACCCGACTTGGATCCTTGGACGCCCATAGCTAGCATACATCGCAGCTTCGCACAAGTTTGTGTCGACAATAGGGAATTGCGACTCGTCGGGGATTCTCCAAGCTGACAAAGCAATCAAAAGAAACAATCATGCATAATGGAAGGGTTTCCCATCTTCCTAGGCCTCACGATAATTGTCCAGAAACACTTGGCAGAGGTGTTTGGCCCAATTGAACTGCACCCCTTCGATGCACTGTGTAACCAACTAAATCATTGGGGCTGTCCCCTCGTTTGCCTTGCACTTCCACGTAATCTTACCAAACAAAATGGATGCAGCCAAGGCGACAATCTTATCAGGAATCAAGCTTACAGTGTAGCCTCTTGATTTCTTGATGACATTGAAGTCTTTCTTTACTTGGTCTGTGAGCTTCTTTTCTTGAGACTTACCAACAAAAGCATTGGCAAGGCCTGCTCCTACACATGGCAGAGCGATGATCCTCCTGATCAACATAGCGCCATTTCAGGTCCTCTCCCAAATCCATAAGGCTATGTCGTGCACCAAAGACAACAACTGGTGCACACATATTGTATTATATTGATGTTGCCGCACCCAAAATGAGGCATAGTCAACATGTTTAGTAATTCAACGCGTTGAATCCTAGCCACCCACGTCATTGGTTCTACTCGCGTTACTGTGAACTCTTCATAGTATACCATCTTCAGATATTTGCTTGGCTCAAAATGAGGGAATTTCGCTGTCTGCCAAATCCGATTTCTTCATGCGTAGTTGTGGTACTTGCGCCAACAATACTCCTTCAAAGGGCACATCTTCGGGTAGCAAAGGTGTACAAACGAAAATTTTTACCACATTAGGGTCCTTTGTCACCTTAACAGTCGACTTTCTCGGTGGCATATACGAAGGTAACCGTGAAATTGGCTCTGCCTCATCAACACTTGCGTCCCCAACCCCTGTCTCAAGTTCTTCCTTCTTTAAGTCAATCGACTCCATTGCTTGCTTCTTTTTCCCCTTGTCCATCTTTTCCTTGCTCCTTTGCTCCTTTGCTCAGTAGACACCTTCTTAGGTGACTGCCTTATCAGTGGATTCGTGGTTTCTTCTGCTTCTTCACTACTGCTGCTTCTGCTGGGTCCACCGCTGTTTCTACTGCTCCTGCAGTTGTCAACTTTGGTCTCAGCGATCTAGGAGCTGTGGTGTGTTTAAGAGGAGTAGCAGTGATGATGTTTGTTAATCCTTGTTCCAAAAATTCCTAGTAGACGTCTTTCCAATCCTCACTACACATGTAACACTTCTCTTGGCTCAGACTTAAGCGCAAAAGCTCACAAGATTTCTTCAAGATGCAAAGTGTCCAAATGTAGAGCAGGATGCCATATTTATAACCAAATTCAAATTTGAATGCCTAGAATGCCTTCAGATCCTCCTCATAAATGCGAATTTGGCGGCATATTTTCATAGATATGTTTTTTAATGCACTTCCTTCGCTCCCTTTAGTGAGAAAATCACGGTCGAATCAATTGTCACTTTTCCATTGGTCACATTTCAGGCAGGCTATGTTGGACCCTTCCTTATGGTGCAACTACCTTGTCGTAGCTTTCTCTGCCTGCGCCATCTCCCTAAGCATCGCGCAACCTTCCTTCTTCGGCATAATCCTTCCTTAGCATAGTACTTTATAGTCATGCACGTCCTTACAACTTCCTAAAGCACTAAGACTTTCCTGTTGCCATATAATCATTGCATCCTTGGAGGGGTGGGATTGTCCCTGTATACCTTCAATCTGCTTCCATTAATCCTACTAGGAAACAACTCCCTATTCAGCGTTATGAGCTAAACTGCGCCACCATATGAAATATCCTTGATCACATAGGGTTCCAATCAATGCATTTAAAACTTCCTCGGAAATTTTGTGAATTTGCTGTCACACATCAAGACCAAATCTCCATTCTTAAAATTGCACTGCTTAATGTGGTTATCATGCCCAAATCTCTGTTCTTAAAAGTGCGCTAATTAAAATGGCTACCATGCCACGCCTTTTCCCTGACTTTCTTCCCCTGCTGATGAAAACCAACCAAATAGTGATCCTCCTCCAACGCAAGCAGTTGCGCTAAGCATTCCTTCATGAAGTTGTGATCTGCCATCTCAATTATTGTTGCGATCCTTAGGTTGGGCACTATATACTCCATTGGCATCACTGCTTCTTGTATATATACCCGTCTAAACGGTGTTTTCCCTATCAATTTCTTACAAGTTGTTTTATATGCCCATAGAATCGTTGGTATGCGCACATCCCAATCATTCCTATTAACATCGCAGATCTTCGTTAAAGCATTTTCCAAGATTTTGTTAAAAGCTTTGACAGTGGTTACGTTGTTATGTTTGTTTTCATGGTATTTCTTTTCAGCAAGTTGTTCATTGTAAATACTGCATCGAGCTAAGTTATAAAGTTCCATGGTCAATATGTTTCGGTTTTTAGTGGTTTTGTTGGTTGTAGGTGCTATTGAACATTAAAGATGGTGTGCCCCTAAGGGGGAGGGGTCTATAATAACTTCGGGTTAAAAATCCATGTAATAAAGTAAATAAAGGCAAAATAAGACCAAGGTCACGAGACATGTATTCCAAGCTAAATGTTGGGGAAAACATTATAGTGGGTATTCTTTTGGTTTATTAACACTAAAGGGAAATTAGCAAAGGCAATTGTGAAGGCTTTGGAAAGGCAATGGCGAAGGCTTTAGAAAGGAAAAATGGAAATAATTGGCATTTTATTTATGAAAATAATGAAAAATTGGAGAAAAGGAAGATGAAAGGCCACAAGTTGCATGTGAGGAGGGAAATGAAGGAAAAATAATGGAAATTGAAGAAAATAAAGGCCTTGTCCCCTTATTATTTATCATTTTTTAGAGTTTCATCAAGTTCTAAGCGGAAGCCTTGATTCTAACCCTAAAAAGTGGTTTATATCTTGAGGTTGCTAGCACAAAACTGAGTGGAAAAAGTCCACATTCGCTGGGATGCAAGCTTGTGGGAGTGACTATAGGGTTCTAGTGGCATGGATGCCTTGTCATGGGAGCGACTAGGGTTTAGTTCAATGAAACGCTGAGTTAACTCGGGGGTTAGACACCTGGCGTAGTTGGTTAGCTCCTAGGGGTCTTGTGGCTACTAAGGAACGTCAGTTTGGTTTTACATTGTGAGTGATTGACTTGACTTTTGTGATCCTATGTGTAAACTCTAGTTTTTGAAGTTAATAGATTTCACCCCATAAAAAAACTTATTAAATTGACCATGATTATCATAATAGTTTTATAAAATACCTTTTAAGCTGTCATTTTGCCATTTTAATTATGGTTAAGTTGTCATCTTACCATTTTTTAGTGGAGAATGGATCATTTCTTGTGCTTCATTAGATCATTGAGTAGCTTCAAACCAAGTACAAGGGAAAACCATTGAAACATAAGCACAATTTTCATCCTTGAGACCACTTAAGACATTCATGGGATAAGGTGTCTAACATGCCTTTTGTGGAAAAGGCTAATGACTTGAAAGCAATGATGTAGTCTTTAGTTGTACTTGATTGTTTAAGCTTGGTCAAATGCCCGAAATAATGAGTATCATTGTCAAAACATTCATAAAGATCAACAAAGTAATTCGAAGAAGTACATCCATGGTGGGAATTCTTGTTCCATTGCCACTATTACCCACAATTTAGATCTAAATATAGGACACCCATACAAGGACAAGGCCATCAAATGTATTCAAATCTACTTTAGGAAGGCGTGGATATCAAGAAAGGAGTTAAATGGGAATTGGGCCGAGATCTATTATTGATAACTGAGGGCATGGATATAAAGTTATGATTTTATAGTTATAAAACAAAGGGTATTGGATGCATTATTATATAAGATTCAAAATGATCCATATTATTGCAATGTTCAAGTTGATTATAATGCGCTCGATAAGTTACTTGAAATTGCAACAAATGTATCAAATATGACTAATTATGTTACTTTACCAGAGATGGACAATGACACCGAATTTGCAGTGTTGGAGGGAACATCTGGGATTGATTATGTATTAGAAGGCTTAAATACATCTTCTTTTGCGACAAAACTTTTGAATGTAACACGAGAGATTGAACTTATTCGCGCTTGGGAAAATAACCCTAATGTAGAGGAACATGACACGAATGGTGGATTTCCTAAAGTTCTTAATTGGCCTAGAATTGGCTGATCACCAATCAATGAGTATAACACCAAAGGATTATTTGACATGGCATTTCCAACATTGTTCCCAACGGGTGAGACAGATTGGTTGCAACCATGAAGGAGAAATGTCCATCTTCACAGAGTACCCAAAACATCTTCTTAGATATCACAACAATAGGTTTGGAAGGACCCATGCTTTAGATACTTCTTACTTAATATCATTATGAGACATTGTGCTCAAGCTTCTTCTGTAGTTTTTGTAAAGATGAATATCACAAATCTACCGACAACAATGGAGGAATTACGAGAGCATCTATAAAATTTTCCATAATCATGACTTGTAGAAAGGTTAATGTGATTTGGAACTGTACAAAGAGGTACACGATCATATTGGAGCAAATGTTGTGCTGAGCTATCTGACTTGATTCAACAGATTGGATGTCCAACAATATTCTTCACATTAAGTGAAGCAGATATGCAATGGCCAGATTTTCATAAATTAATGCCCAGTAAAAGTCCTGTAGGTCCAGGGGAAGCAAGGAAATGGAGACGTCAAAATTTAATTCATAATCCTAAGGAAAATGACACGAATGGTGGATTTCCTAAAGTTCTTAATTGGCCTAGAATTGGCTCATCACCAATCAATGAGTATAACACAGAAGGAGTATTTGACATGGCATTTCCAACATTGTTCCCAACAGGTGAGACAGATTGGTTGCAACCATGAAGGAGAAATGTCCATCTTCACTAGTACGCAAAACATCTTCTTAGATATCACAACAATAGGTTTGGAAGGACCCATGCTTTAGATACTTCTTACCTAATATCATTATGAGACATTGTGCTCAAGCTTCTTCTGCAGTTTTTGTAAAGATGAATATCACAGATCTACTGACAACAATGGAGGAGTTACGAGAGCATCTATAAAATTTTCCATAATCATGACTTGTAGAAAGGTTAATGTGATTTGGAACTGTACAAAGAGGTACACGATCATATTGGAGCAAATGTTGTGCTGAGCTATCTGACTTGATTCAACAGATTGGATGTCCAACAATATTCTTCACATGTGAAGCAGATATGAAATGGCTAGATTTGCATAAATTAATGTCCGGTGAAAGTCCTGTAGGTCCAGGGGAAGCAAGGAAATGGAGATGTCAAAATTGGAGACCAAGATTTCTGTTTAGTAGCTAACCCTACCAAATCAGAGAGGGATCTCTATATGATCACAATCAATGAATTGACCAGAAAAGGAATAGATTTTAGGCTAGGTATGCTAGGCTCTGATAGGGCTTGAAAATTTAGGGTTTGATGTTGGATAAGGGAGAAAAACCAGGTAGTTAGGTCAAAGGCTCAAAGGGTTACAATAACAAAGACATAAAGGAGCAATGTAGCAATAATTCTGTGATGGACTTAGGGTTTGTTGATGTAGTGTAGTGTTAAGAAGAAGGTAAGGGTCTTAATGAGCATGAAACATGAATTCATTAAGCAAGAAAGAAAGTAACACATAATGATTTTTCCATCAAGCCAGAGCTTTATCCAAAGAATTATGTTTATAAACTGTAAGGAAAACCATTGAAGAATTGATAAATGAAAAGAGAAGATGAATACCTTTCATATAAAGTTATAACAAAGAAAAAAAGCATCACAAACTTACTACACATGAATTCTGAGATAATAGCTGCAAATTATATCCTTTGATTTCTAGAAAATGTTCAAGTACAAGCTACAATAATTCTCTCCTCTGATGTCCATCAAATCCTATCACCGAGAAAATGATACATAAAGACCAAAACAACATCTCTCCACTCTGAGGGGTTGAATCCATGACTCTAGGAAGTGCTCCATGAGGTGTTATAAATAAACCCTAATGTCTATGGTGGTTTAAAACAACTCCTCCATTTAACTCAACAATACTAATTACCCACTATTACATCATTTACATACTTAATTACATCATTTACATAGGTAAAAAGTCAAACTAGGTCAAATTGATGAAGAAAATCGCCCTCCTGGAAAAAGCACAACGAATCTAGAAGAAGCGTTGTGGCTAAGGAAAAGTGCAACGTGAGATTGCATGCCACTTTTGGAGGCCTTCCTGAACTCCAAATTGAGGTCATGATAGCAAATTGGAAATATTTTTCTGTCTTCTACACAATGGACTCCTAAAGAACAGAAAATGATCAAGTATAGCCCCTCAAAAATCAATTCTTCCAAGACTGGTCAAAAAGGTGTTTTAAGGTGGTTTTTGGCCATTTTCACCCTGCAAACACTGATGATTTGCGCTGCCAAGTCTCCAAAGCTGATGTATAAGTCAAGATCTATCCAACCATGTAGAGTTTCTTTCATTTAGAGCGCTCTAAAAAAAGTGCAGCAAGGCCCACTACACTTTTGGTAGGGTGATTGTGCCAAAAATTGCCAAATTTATCCAAAAATAGGGCTGAAATGTGGAGCTATATATATTTAACTGTAAATAATTTTGAAACTATCAGAAAGGTTTCTTTTCTTTGTCATGTTTTTAACAATAACCTCCTCCCGTTTGCCAAGATGCATTTCTGATTGGCCACAATATTCTCTGAAAAAAGGTGACTAAAACAAAACATTGCAAAGTCAGAAAAATACGCTGAAATGAGGAAAGTTTATATCCCAATCCCTGATACCTGTGTGAAGTGTGAGAGAGGTTTGTGTAGTTTTGAATCTTAGGAACACAAACCTACTCCCGTTTTAAAAAATAATTCCCCATTTGTTCAGAATCCAAGTTTGTAGTTGGTCACTAAAATATTAAGCAACTCTCCCGTAACAAGTGTATTTTGGGCATTTCTCTCAAATCATAACACCTGTGCATAAAATTAAGGATGTTTGTTTTTCCTTGGCTTGTTATTGGCAAAAAACTCTTTCACTTTTGTAACATTCTTCTCCATTTCGTCAGAAACATATTTTGAAACAAGACTGTCCCTATGTGTAGCAAATGGCCTCAAAGAGAAAAGGGACTGTTTTGCAAATGGAGGGAGATGAAGGGGTTTAAGGGTGTCTAAATTATTGGGAATTTTTTTGGGTTAGGGATAGATGTTAGTAAGTGTAGGGATATGGAATTTCTTCAAAAGAGTGAGGGAAATGTGTGAAATAGTCCAAAACACAGTCCTAGCGTAGAAATTTGCAAAAACATAGCGTTTAGATACGGTTTAGGGAAAATGAGGGGAAATGAAGGGAATAGGTATGGGAAAAGGTTGGGAGGGGTATATAAGATCTGTGTGGGGGTTATGGAACATAAAAAATATGATTTTTCTCACTGTAATGAAGAAAAATCATTTGGAGACCAAAAGCACAACGAAACCCTAAGAGAGGGATTTTCACTGAGTTCTTCAAAATGAAGGATGCATAAGAGATGCCAGATGTTTACTTACTTGCCAAGGATATTCTTAAACACGTGAATGCTGAAATGAAACCCTTTTGATGCTTTGGATGGTCATTTGTATCTTAAAAGTTGATCTTTGTTTTGGTAGTGGCATGACATCATATGTCCTATTGGGAAATGATGAGATGAGGTAGTGTACTATAGCATTGTCTTATTTGAAATAAAACATTACCTTTATCTTTATTTTTATTTCCCTAAGATGCTAACTCTCGTTACCCACTGACTTACATGTTGGACATGTTTTTTGCTTTGACATATGGTATCGTGATGACATATGGAGTGAAACCCTAGACCATGACCTAAAATGAGGAATTTAACCATTTCATGACCCAAGACACTTTAATGAAGATATGATACCTCGAAGAAGACAATGACCATGATGAGTGATGAAGACCATGAGTAAGTGAGAGGAGAAGTAGTGACCTAGACGCAATAGCCAATGACCAAATTTTATTTTGAAACCTAATGAAATGATAAAATTTGACATGAAGCCCCTAACAAAACTTGGTAAAAGCATATTTGATCACTGGTGACAAACAAAACTGATTGACACTAACATTGGCTCTAGATGGATTTCCTTGGAGGTGTTAAGAACACCGTAGACCAAGTAGCCTTATTCATTGGGCATGGAGTCAAAATGCAAAGACTAAACTCAAATTGAAATCTGACTGACTAACTGACTTCGAAAAACAATAAACAAAACAAACTCACTGAACTTACTCATGGCAGCATACCATCGGGATCTTAGGGCCTTCACGTCAGGCTTTAAATCCTGACGATAACCACCCACTTGTTGAAGATATATATATATATATATATATAATATATATAATATATATAATATATATATATACACACACAATCATGTGTAATGATCCCTCCAGTGTAGCCAATCCAACAAATGACTACTTATTTGAATTCTGCTCATACTATCCTTGTGGAGGCAGAAAAAACAAAAGCTAAGCCACTCTAAGTGTCCACTGAACATGTGTACATGATCCATAAATATAATAAAACTCATCTCCCTTGATGAATGAAACAACTAGATAAAAGGATCCTGAAACTCCTGAATGACTACATTTTCTTGATGATCAACAATGAGACAAGAATATTCTTCCTTTTTAGACATTGTTGTTTTATAAAATGGAGTTTGTCATTCTCAAGTGAAACAGATGTAGGGTGCAAATTTTTGGATGAACTTTGTAACGAGACTCCTGCTGAACAAAACAACAAAGTTAGCTGCTTAATCAAATTCGTGTCATCTTTGTTTTGAAGCTCATAGTTAACTAATGGATAAGGACATTGACTATAGATATCATCCACGACATCATCTATTGGATCAAGGAGAACTTGAGAGGATTGCTGCAACTTGTCACACATTGGCTCCAATAAGGCTACATGATTTTCTATAAACTCTTCATGTTCCACACTTTCGGTTGCATTTCAAACTGAATGTTGATTGGTAACGGTGATTATGGACTGAAAAAAGTTCTATATTACAAACAACATTCTCAACAACTTCAACAGAAGGTTGCAACTGTTGTTAACTCGCTTATTTTCTTGCTTGGTAACCTTATAATTTTCTCTTATTATTTTGAACGAAGAGAAACAAAAAGTTAAGGAGTCTTGGTCAAGAATTTCATGGTCTTCTCCGTGCTCAACATCAAAACTGAAAGACTGTTGATTTCTAACCTTAGGAAAGTTTTCTCTCAGTAATTGAAATGAAGTAAAACATAAAGTCTAAGACCCTTCTCCTGATTTCAAATTTTCTAGATTCTCTTCATTGCTGTCATGATTGATATGCATAGGCTGAGTGCTACATTTGAGTTGCTGCAATAAAGCTTCTTCCTCCCAAAAACATGTCACTAATTGCCTTGTAGAATCAACCTCTATTTCAACAACATAATCATCATCATACTGATCATACTTGGCTAACTCATCATTATAAGGAATGACATCAAACATACACATTAGATCAACAGATTGATCCTCCAAGAGTTGATCTACAGGTTCATCTTCATGACTGTCCATAAATGAATAAAGAAAACAATCACTTTCTGATCTATGGTAACTGGAATGAGTAGGATAATGGTTAAGGTCAACAACCTCTTCTTCTTTAGCAATAAGAGGGACATGGTGTTTTTGAACAACAAGATCATCTCTCATGATGATTGTTTGCATCATTTCTTCCATTTTGCTTACCAAAATGTCGAGCTTCACTTTTGAAAATGTTAGATGTTCCTTCTCTATGTTCTCCCTCGCTTCTTCTTTCAACTTTGACTTTTTGACCATCAAATTAGCTTCCACATCTATTGCATTGTCCTGCATTTTCGAGTGTGGTAGGATCCCTTTCTCTCAATTGAAATGCCATTTCTGGATCAAAGGCATCCAGGTAGTGTAAAAGAGCTAAACCAGGTGGCGGTTTGATATCAGCAGGGATTGAATGGTATACTTGATTGAACTTGGCTGAAAAGTGTTGCACTGTTTCTCTTGGTTGTCTTTCCAACTGATTATATTCTTCTAAAATCAGAAAATGATTCCTCTTGATCACCCATCTATCAAGGAAGACTTTCAAAAACTAATGGAAATCGAAAATGCTTGCAGCTGGTAAGTTCTTAAACCATTTCTTGGCTTCACCTTGCAAAGATAAAGCAAAAATCTTGATACTGACATCATCTTCTTCAACCACAAAAGTTCAAGAAAAATTTCAAAATTATGAATGTGTTTTTCAGTAGTGATGTTACCATATTCTCCATGAAACCTGGGAAGATATTTGTAAGTTTTTAGGGAAATTATGGAGTATAGGAGGTAAGATGAGTGGCTTGTATCTATCTAGAATTTTACAAGGTATAAAAGTATATACAAAAGCTATAGAATTAGTCTTTATCTCTTGAGGCTCATCAAGTTGAAGATGGTCATCATAAGATTCAGAAGAAGGGCCTTGACCAAGATCAAAGGCATACAAAGAGTTTGTATTCACAACCTTCAAAGGAAAAGAATCAAATGCCGGTCTTGGATCTTTTCTCAAATACATTATACTCTGGAAAATCTTGACATTCTCATGGAAAGAAAAGAAATAATTTACAATAAAGAAAATGAAGTCTTGGATGAAAGTCCAATTTGAATACCTGATCTTCCCATATTGTCCTTTCATTTTTCTATTGGTAAGGTTCATCCTCCAATGGAGTCTTCGAATTAAATTTGAAACTGATTTGGAGTCACCAAGTGAATGATCTCAACCTTCATATGTGTCTGACCACTGTCCACCATCAACAAATTAGATCTGATCCTTGTTGTTCTTTCCCAGGGAAGATATGATCTTTCGTCTCCTTGGAAACGATGCCAGAATTTTATCCTCCACAATGTCCGAGGCTGAGAGGAGATCGGCAAAGGTAACCAGAGACCCAGCTTTCAGTTTGGTAGCTAACATTGCCAAATGAGAGAGGGATCTCTCTATGATCACAACCAATGAATTGACTGGAAAAAGGAATAGATTTTCGGCTAGGTATGCTAGGCTCTGATAGGTTTTGAAAATTTAGGGTTTGATGCTGGATAAGGGAGAAAAATTAGGTAGCTAGGTCAAAGGCTCAAAGGGTTACAGTAGCAGAGATGTAAGAGAGCAGGGTAGTAATAATTCTGTGATGGATTTAGGGTTAATCTGTGTAGTGTAGTGTTCAGAAGAAGCTAAAGGTCTTAATGAGCATGAAACATGAATTCATTAATCAAGAAAGAAAGTAACACAATGATTTTTCCATCAAACCAAAGCTTTATGCAAAGGATTCTGTTTATAAACTATAACCAAAACCATTGAAGAATTGATAAATGAAAAGAGAAGATGAATATCTTTCATATAAATTTATAAAAGTGAAAAAACAACATCACAAACTCACTGCACATGAATTTCTAGATAATAGCTTCAAACTGTATCCTTTGATTTCCAGAAAATGTCAAATTACAAGCTACAATAGTTCTCTCCTTCGATGTCCAACCAATCCTATCATTGAGAAAATTATACATAAATACCAAAACAACATCTCCCCACTCTCAGGGGCCGAATCCATGATTCTAGGCACTGGGGAGGTTTAAAACAACTCCTCCATTTAACTTTGACTACACTCTAAAAAATGAGGCCAAATTTACATCAAAACAACTCAACAATACTAATTACCCACTATTACATCCTTTACATACTTAATTACATCATTTACATAGGTAAAAAGTCAAACTAGGTCAAAATGATGAAGAAAATTGCCCTCGTGGAAAAAGTGCAGCGAATCTGGAAAAAGCGCAACGTGACTGAGGAAAAGCGTAGCGTGAGATTGCAAGCCACTTTTGGAAGCCTTATGGAACTCCAAATTGAGCACATGATAGCGCATTGGAAATATCTTTCTGTTTGCTACACAATGAACTCCTAAAAAACATAAAATGATCAAGTATAGCCCCTAAAAAATCAACTCTCCCAAGACTGGTAAAAAAACGTAGCGTGGCCTCCAAAAACATGGTAGAAAGGTGTTTTTTAGGTGGTTTTTGGCCATTTTCACCCTGCAAAAGTTGATGATTTGGGCTGCCAAGTGTCCAAATACGATGTATAAGTCAAGAACTATCCAAGCATGTAGAGTTTAGTCATTTAGAGTCCTCTAGAAAAAGTGCAGCATAGCCCACGCTACGCTTTTGGCAGGGTGACTGTGCCAAAAATTGCCAAATTTCTACGAAAATAACGCTGAAAGGTGGAACTATATCTCTTTAACCGTAAATAATTTTAAAACTATGAGAGAGTTTTTTTTTCATTGGCATGTTTGGAATAATAACCTCCTCCTGTTTGCAAAGATACATCTCTGATTGGCCACAATATTCTCTGAAAAATGGTGACTAAAATAAAACATTGCACAGTGAGACAAATAGGCTGAAATGAGGAAAGTTTATCTCCCAATCCCTTATACCTGTGTGAAAAGCGAGATAGATTTTGTAGCTTTGATTCTTAGGAACAAAAGCCTCGTCCAATTTTAAAAAATACTTTCCCATTTGTTCATAAGCCAAGTTTGTAGTTGGTCACTAAAATACTGAGCAACTCTCTTGTAACATAAACAAAACAAAAGTTATGATTATCAAATCTAAGAAGGACACTTGCGCTAATTTTACGTATGACAATAATAACTTGGA
>APFE030901839.1:3686-41543 GCA_000404065.3 Pinus taeda | reverse complement strand
GGGTGGTCAAAAGATATTAAGTGTAACATCGGAGTTAAACAAGGTTTCCCCCTCTCCCCTACTCTATTTGGAATTTACATCGATAAGCTCGAAGGTTATTTAGAAGAAGCAGGATGTGGTGGCACAATATTAGCTGGGATAGTCATTATCCTTCTTCTCTATGCAGACGATATTGTTCTTTTGGCAAGGTGCCCTTCTGATCTTGATAAGAAACTCAAGCTTCTTAAGGATTTATGCTCTACCATGGGTATGACTGTCAACACAGACAAAACAAAGTTATGATTATCAAATCTAAGAAGGACACCTGCGCTAATTTTACGTATGACAATAATAACTTGGAGGAAGTGTATTCTTACAAGTACCTAGGAATTGATATCCATCACAAGCTCAACTGGAACCATAGCATTCAGAAAAGGATCAATGGGGGATGGAAAGCTTATTTTGGTCTTGAAAATAACTGTAAAACAACAAACCTCGTAATGTGGGATAAAAAGAATTTCCTCTTTGAAACTTTAGTCACTCCTGTTATCTTATATGGCTGTGAAGTTTGGGGCTGCAGCATCTCCAGAGAATCATGGAGGAAGATTGAGCAAATCCAGAAGCGTTTTATAACTTATAACCTGAAAATTAAAAGTAATACACCATATCCTATTCTCCTTATAGAAGCAGGTCTTTCTTCTATTGAGAGCCTAGCTATGCTCAGGTTTCTGATGTACAAGCACAAGCTCAATAACATAGACAATCATAGACTTCCTAAGCTAGCTTTAAATTCCAGCCAAAATCACCTAAGGCTTAACCGAGGATGGCATAAGGACACAAGGGCCTGGTTAAACTATTGGGAGATCAATGAGAACGATGCTTTGCAAAACATAAATAACATTAAAGATATTGTTACTTCTAAGTTCAAAAAAAAATTATGGTGTGAGAAAGATTTAGCGTCTAAAAGAAAATTAAGTTATTATAAGAAGGTCATCAACCCCACCCTTGAAGATCAAAAGTATCTCTCTATTCTAACTAGCTCAAAAAAGAAAATTAATATAGCAAAGATTAGAACGAATTCTCATGAGCTCCATAGTGAAACTGGCCGCTGGGTAGTTCCTAAAACCCCATGGATAGAAAGGATCTGCCATATTTGTGAGAATAGGAGCATCGAGGATGAAAACCACTTCCTCTTAGAGTGCCCTGCATACAACCACATTAGATCTCAATTTCACAACCTTTGTTACAATACTGACCTTCCTAGCCTTTTACAATGCCAAAATTATAGTGAACTCGGGAGGTTTCTCTCCAAGCTTTTTGAGCATAGGAATAAAATCTTAAATCAAAATAAATATTTTGTCTTTAGGTCCGATAGATCATTATTTGGTCTCAGCGGACGTTAACCATCATCATCATCATCATCATCATCATCATCATCAACAAGTGTATTTTGGGCATTTCTCTCAAATCATAACACCCGTGCATAAAATGAAGGAGGTTTTTTGTTCCTTGGCCTATTTTTGGAAAAAAAATCTTTCACTTTTGTAACATTCTTCTCCATTTGCTCAGAAACATATTTTGAAACAAAATTGTCCCTATGTGCAACAAATGGCGTTAAACAGAAAAGGGACTTTTTTGCAAACAAAGGGAGATGAAGGGGTTTAAGGGTGTCTAAATCCTTGGGAAAATTTTTGGGGGTAGGGATAGATGTTAGGGAGTGTAGGGAGGTGGAATTTATTGAAAAGAGTGAGGGAAAGGTGTGAAAAAAATGAAATTTGCAAAAACACATCATTGAGCTAGGGTTTAGGGAAAATGAGAGGATATGGAGGGAATGGGTATGGGAAAAGGTTGGGAAGGGTATATAAGATATGTGTGGGGGTTATGGAACATAGAAACTAGGATTTTTCTCACTGTAGTTAAGAAAAATCATTTGGAGACCAAAAGCACAACGAAACCCTAAGAGAGGGATTTTCACAGAGTTCTTCAAAACGAAGGATGCATAAGAGGTGCCAGATGTTTACTTACCTGTCAAGGATATGCTTAAACCTGTGAATGCTAAAATGAAACCATTTTGATGCTTTGGATGGTCCTTTGTAGCTTAAAAGTACAAGCTACAATAGTTCTCTCCTCTGACGTCCAACCAGTCCTATCACTGAAAAATGATACATAAAGACCAAAACAACATCTCCCCACTCTCAGGGGTCGAATCCATGACTCTAGGAACTTCTCCATGAGGTGTTCTAAGTTCTAACCAAACCCTAATGTCCAGGGAGGTTTAAAACAACTCCTCCATTTAACTTTGACTCTAACCACTCTTATAATTGAGGCCAAATTTACATCAAAACAACTCAACGATACTAATTACACACTATTACATCATTTACATACTTAATTACATCACTTACATAGGTAAAAAGTCAAATTAGGTCAAACTGATGAAGAAAATCGCCCTCCTGGAAAAAATGCAGTGTGGCTGAGGAATATCGCAGCATGAGATTGGAGGTCACTTTTGGATGCCTTCCTGAACTCCAAATTGAGCTCATGATATCTCATTGGAAATTCATTTCTGTCTTCTACACAATGGACTCCTAAAGAACAGAAAATGATCAAGTATAGCCCCTCAAAAATCAATTCTCCCAAGACTGGTCAAAAATTGTAGCGTGGCCTCCAAAAACATGATAGCAAGGTGTTTTTAATGTGGTTTTTTTACATTTTCACCCTGAAAACGCTGATGATTTGGGCTGACAAGTGTCCAAAGATGATGTATAAGTCAAGAGATATCCAACGATGTGTAGTTTTTGTCATTTGGAGTCCTCTAGAAAAGGCGCACCGTGGCCCATGCTAAGCTTTTGGCAAGGGTGACTGTGCCAAAAATTGCCAAATTTATGCGAAAATAGGGCTGAAAGGTGGAGCTATATCTCTTTAACCGTAAATAATTTTGAAACTATGAGAGAGGTTTGTGTTCGTTGGCATGTATGGAACAATAATGTCCTCCTATTTGCAAAGATGCATCTCTCATTGGCCACAATATTCTCTAAAAAAATGTGACTTAAACAAAACATTGCACAGACAAAAAAATAGGCTGAAATGAGAAAATGTTATCTCCCATTCCGTGATACCTATGTGAAAAGTCAGAGAGGTTTGTGTATCTTTGAATCTTAGGAACGCAAACCTCCCCCAGTTTTCAAAACTACTTTCCTATTTGTTTAGAATCCAAGTTTGTAGTTGGTCACTAAAATATTGAGCAACTCTCCCATAACAAGTGTATTTTGGGCATTTCTCTCAAATCATAACATCTGTGCATAAAATGAAGGGGGTTTTTTGTTCCTTGGCCTATTATTGACAAAAACCTCTTTCAATTTTGTAACATTATTCTCCATTTGGTCAGAAACATATTTTGAGATTCTGGATTCAGATATTCCACAATCTTCATTTTCATGTTGTCTACGTTTCGAATCTAGAACAAGACTCATCTTGAGGACTGATTTACAAAGAATATAAGCATTGGCTATAAATAGGACACTGCTTCTCTTCTTTGTAGATTAGTCCTGAAGATGAGTCTTGTTCTAGACTCTAAACGTACACAACATGAAAATGAAGACTATGAAATATCCTAATCCAGAATCACAAAAACCACACCACATAAATCTACAAACCATTAACATAATTTAAAACAACGCTATCCCTATCTGCAGCAAATGGCCTAAAAAAGAAAAAGGATTGTTTTGCAAATGGAGGGAGATGAAGGCGTTTAAGCCTGTCTGAATTCTTGGGAACTTTTGGGGGTAGGGATAGATGTTAGGGAGTGTAGGGAGGTGGAATTTCTTGAAAAGAGTGAGGGAAAGGTGTGAAAAAGTCCGAAACATAGTCCTAGCCTAGAAATTTGAAAAAACACAACATTGAGCTAGGGTTTAGGGAAAATGAAGGGAAATGAAGGGAAATGAAGGGAATGGATATGGGAAAAGGTTAGGAGGGGTATATAAGGTGTGTGGGGTTTATGGAACATAAAAACTAGGATTTTTTTCACTTTAAAGAAGCAAAATCATTTGGATACCAAAAGCACAACGAAACCCTAGGAGAAGGATTTTCATTGAGTTCTTCAAAATGAAGGATGCATAAGAGGTGCCAGATGTTTACTTACTTGCCAAGAAGATGCTTAAACTTGTGAATCCTGAAATGAAAACCTTTTGATACTATGGATGGTCCTTTGTAGCTTGAAAGTTGATATTTGCTTTAGTAGTGGCATGCCATCATATGTCCCTTTGAGAAATGATGAGACAAGGTAGTGTACTTCAACATTGTCTTATTTGAAATAAAACATTTACCTTTACCTCTATTTTTATTTCCCTAAGATGCTAACTCCCTTTTCCCACTGACTCACATGATGGAAAGGCTTTTTGTTTTGACATATGGTATCATGATGGAACATGGAGTGAAACCCTAGACCATGATCTAAAATGAGGAATTTAACCATTTCATGACCCAAGACACTTGAATGAAGATATGATACCTCGAAGAATACAAAGACCATGAGTAAGTGAAAGGAGCAGCAGTGACCTAGACACAACAACTAGTGACCAAATTTTATTTTGAAACCTAATGGAATGATAAAATTTGACTTTAGACCCCTAACAAAACTTGGTAAAAGCATATTTGATCACCGGTGACAAGCAAAATTGACTGACACTAACATTGGCTCCAGCTGGAGATGGCATCTCTTTGGAGTTGTCAAGAACAATGTAGACCAAGTGGCCTTATTCATTGGGCATGGAGTCAAAATGCAAAGACTAAACTCAAATTGAAAAATGACTGACTAACTGACTTCGAGAAACAATAAACAAAACAAACTGGCTGAACTTACTTATGGCAGCAGACCATCGGGGTCTTAGGGACTTCACTTCAGGATTTAAACCCTGATGATAACTGCCCACCTGGTGATGATATATATATACAATGATGTGTAATGATCTCTCTAGTGTAACCAATCCAACAAATGGCTACTTATTTGAATCCTGCTCGTACTTTCCTTGAGTAGGCAAAAAAACAAAATCTAGGCCACTCCAAGTGTCCACTGAACATGTGTACATGATCCATAAATATAATAAAACTCATCTCCCTTGATGACTGCAGCAACTTGATAAAAGGATCGTGAAACTCGTGAATGACTACCTTTTCTTGATGATCAACAACGAGACAAGAATCTCCTTCCTTTTTAGACATTGGTTGTTTTATAAAATGAAGTTTGTCATTCTCAAACGAAACAGATGTAGAATGCAATTTTTTGGATGAACTTTGTAATGAGACTCCTATTGAACAAAACAATGAAGTTAATTGAGTGATAAAATTCGTGTCATCTTTGTTTTGAAGCTCATAGTTAACTAATGGAGAAGGACTTTGACAACAAATATCATCCACAACATCAACTATTGGATTGAGGAGAACTTGAGAGGACCACTGCAACTTGTCATATATTGGCTCCATTGAGGCTACATGATTTTCTATAAACTCTTCATGTTCCACACTTTTGGTTGCTTTTTCAAATTGAATGTTGCTTGGTAATGGTCATTGTAGACTGAAAATGGGTTCTATATTACAAACAACATTCTCAACAACTTCAGGAGAAGGTTGCCAACTGCTATTAACTTGCTTATTTTCTTTCTTGGTAACGTTATAGTTTTCTCTTATTATTTCGAAAGAAGAGAAACACAAAGTTAAGGAGTCTTGGTCAAGAATTTCATGGTCTTCTCCGTGCTCAACATCAAAAATGAAAGACTACTGACTTGAGATTTTCTAGATTCTCTTCATTACTGTCATGATTGATATGCATAGGATGAGTGCTACATCTAAGCTACTGTAATAAAGCTTCTTCCTCCAAAAAACATGTCACTAATTACCATGTAGAGTCAGCCTCTATTTCAACAACATAATCATCATCATACTGATCATACTTGGGTAACACATTATTATAAGGAATGACATCAAACATGAACATTAGATCAACAGATTGATCCTCCACGAGTTGATATACAAATTCATCTTCATGACTATCCATAAATGAATATATAAAACAATCAGTTTCTGATCTATTGTAACTGGAATGAGTAGGATAATGGTTAGGGTCAACAACCTCTTCTTCTTCAACAATAAGAGAGACATGGTGTTTTTGAACAACAAGTTCATCTCTCATGATGATCTTTTGCATCATTTCTTCCATTTTTGCTTACCAAAATGTCGAGCTTCAATTCTGAAAATTTTAGATTTCCTTCTCTATGTTCTCCTTCGCTTCTTTTTTCAACTTTGACCATTTGACCAGAAAATTAGCTTCCATAGCTATTGCACTGTCCTGCATTTCTTCGAGTATGGTATGACCCCTTTCTCTCAATTGAGATGCCATTTCTGGATCAAAGGCATCTGGGTAGTGTTAAAGAACTAAACTGGGTGGCGGTTTGATATCAGTAGGGATTGAATGGTATACTTGATTGAACCTGGATGAAAAGTGTTGCACTGTTTCTCTTGGTTATCTTTCCAAGTGATTATATTCTTCTAAAATCAGAAAATGATTCCTATTGATCACCCATCTGTCAAGGAAGACTTTCAAAAACTGATGGAAATTGAAAATGCTTGCAGCTGGTAAGTTCTTAAACCATTTCTTGGCTTCACTTTGCAAAGATAAAGAAAAAATCCCGATATTGACATCATCTTATTCAACCTCAAAAAGGTCAAGAAATTTTTCAAAATTTTGAATGTGTTTTTCATTAGTGATGTTACCACATTCTCCATCAAAATTGGGAAGATAATTGAAATAGTTTTCAGGAAAATTATGGAGTATAGGAGGTAAGATGAATGGCTTGTATCTATCTGGAATTTTACAAGGTATAAAAGTATGTACACAAGCTATAGGATTAGTCTTGATCTCTTGAGGCTCATCAAGTTGAAGTCTTGATCTCTTGAGGCTCATCAAGTTGAAGATGGTCATCATAAAATTCAGAAGAAGGGTCTTGACGAAGATCAAAGGCGTATGGAAAGTTTGTATTCACGACCTTGAAAGGAAAAGAATCAAATACGGGTCTGGGATCTTTTATCAAATATAATATACTCCAGAAAAACTTCTTGACATTCTCAGGGAAAGAAAAGAAATAATTTACAGTAAAGAACATGAATTCTTGGATGAAAGTCAATTTGAATACCTCATCTTCCCATATTGTCCTTTCATTTTTTTGTTGGTAAGGTTCATCCTCCAGTGGAGTCTTCGAATTAAATTTGAAACTGATTTGGAGTCGCCAAGTGAATGATTTCAGCCTTCATATGTGTCTGACGGCTTTCCACGATCAGTAAATCAGATCTGATCCTTGTTGTTCTTTCCTAGGGAATATATGATCTCTTATCTCCCCGATAATGACGCCAAAATGTTATCCTCCACAATGTCTAAGGCTGAAAGGAGATCAATGGAGGTAAACACAGACCAAGCTTTTAGTTTCGTAGCTAACCCTACCAAACGAGAGAGGGCTCTCTCTATGATCACAACCAATGAATTGATTGGAAAAGGAATAGATTTTAGGCTAGGTATGATAGGCTCAGATAGGTCTTGAAAATTTAGGGTTTGATGTTGGATAAGGGAGAAAAACCAGGTATCTAGGCTAAAGGCTGAAATGGTTACAACAATGAGATATAAAGGAGCAAGGTAGCAACCATTCTATGATGGATTTAGGGTTTTTTCAGTGTAGTGTAGTGTTCAGAAGAAGCTAAAAGTCCTAATGAGAATGAAACATGAATTCCTTAAGTAGGAAAGAAAGTAACACATAATGATTTTTCCATCAAAACAAAGCTTTACGCAAAGAATTCTGTTTTTAAACTGTAAGGAAAACCATTGAAGAATTGGTAAATGAAAAGACAAGATGAATATATTTCATATAATGTTATAACAAGGAAAAAAACAACATCACAAACTTATTGCACATGAATTCCTAGATAATAGCTGCAAACTGTATCCTTTGATTTCTAGAACATGTCCAAGTACAAGCTACAATAATTCTCTCATCTGACGTCATACCAGTCCTATCATTGAGAAAATGATACATAAATACCAAAACAACATCTTCCCACTATCAAGAGTCGAATCCATGACTCTAGGAACTACTCCATAAGGTGTTCTAACCAAACCCTAATGTCTAGGGAGGTTTTAAAACAACTCCTCCGTTTAACTTTGACTCTAACCACTCTCTTAAATGAGGTTGAATTTACATCAAAACAACTCAAAAATACTAATTACCCACAATTACATAATTTAAATACTTAATTACATTATTTATATAGGTAAAACGTAAAAATAGGTCAAACTAACAAAGAAAATTGCCCTCCTGGAAAAAGCGCAACGTGGTTGAGAAAACCGCAAAGTGAGATTGCAGGCCACTTTTGGATGCCTTCTTGAACTCCAAATTGAGCTCATGATAGCTCATTGGAAATATCTTTCTGTATGATACACAATTGACTCCTAAATAATGAGAAATGATCAAGTATATCCCCTCAAAAATAAATTCTCCCAAGACTGGTCAATAAGCATAGCGTGGCTTCCAAAAACAAGGCAGAAAGGTGTTTTTAATGTGGTTTTTGGCCATTTTCACCTTGCAAAAGCTGATGATTTAGGCTGCCAAGTGTCCAAATATGATGTATAAGTCAAGATATATCCAACCATGTAGATTTTATTTCATTTATAGCCGTCTATAAAAAGCGCAGCGTGGCCCACGCTAAGCTTTTGGAAGGGTGACTGTGCCAAAAATTGCCAAATTTCTACGAAAATAGGGTTAAAAGGTGGAGATATATATCTTTAACTATAAATAATTTTGAAACTATGAGAGAGGTTTTTCTTCCTTGTCACGTTTGGAATAATAAACTCATCCTGTTTGCCAAGATGCATCTCTGATTGGCCACAACCTAATATGAAAAAGGTGACTAAAACATAACATTTCACAGTAAGACAAATAGGCTGAAATGAGGAAATTTTATCTCCCAATCCCTTATACTTGTGTGAAAAGTGAGAGAGAGTTTGCATATTTGAATCTTAGGAACAAAAACCTCCTCCAGTTTTCAAAAATACTTTCCCATTTGTTCATAAACCAAGTTTGTAGTTCGCCATTAAAATACTGAGCAACTCTCTCCTAGCAAGTGTATTTTGGGCATTTCTCTCAAATCATAACACGTGCATAAAACGAAGGAGGTTTTTTGTTCCTTGGCATATTATTGGAAAAAAAATCTTTCACTTTTGTAACATTCTTCTCCATTTGGTCAGAAACATATTTTGAAACAAAACTGTCCCTATGTGCAACAAATGGCCTCAAAGGGAAAAGGGACTGTTTTGCAAATGGATGGAGATGAAGGGGTTTGAGGGTGTCTAAATTCTTGGGAAAATTTTTGGGGGTAGGGATAGATGTTAGGGAGTGTAGGGAGGTGTAATTTATTGAAAAGAGTGAGGGAAAGGTGTGAAAAAAATGAAATTTTCAAATTCACAACATTTAGCTAGGGTTTAGAGAAAATGAGGGGAAATGAAGGGAATGGGTATAAAAAAAGGTTGGGAAGGGTTTATAATGTATGTGTGGGGGTTATGGAATGTAAAAAATGGGATTTTTCTCACTGTAATAAAGCAAAATCATTTGGAGACCAAAATCATAGCAAAACCCTAAGAGAGGGATTTTCACTCAGTTCTTCAAAATGAAGGATGCATAAGAGGTGCTAGATGTTTACTTACTTGCCAAGGATATGCTTAAACTTGTGAATGGTGAAATGAAATCCTTTTGATGCTTTGGATGGTCCTTTTTAGCTTTAAAGTTGATATTTTCTTTGGTAGTGGCATGACATCATATGTCCCTTTGAGAAATGATGAGACGAGGTAGTGTACTGCAGCATTGTCTTATTTGAAATAAAACATTACCTTTACCTTTATTTTTCTTTCCCTAAGATGCTAACTCCCTTTACCCACTAACTTACATGATGTACATGTTTTTTGTTTTGACATATGGTATTATGATGACACATGGAGTGAAACCCTAGACCATGACCTAAAATGAGGAATTTAACCATTTCATGACCCAAGAAGCTTGAATGAAGATATGATACCTCGAAGAAGACAATAACCATGATGAGTGATGAAGACCATGAGTAAGTGAAAGTAGTAGCAGTGACCTAGAAACAACAACCATGACCAAATTTTATTTTGAAACCTAATGAAATGATAGAATTTGACTTGGGACCGCTGACAAAACTTGGTAAAAGCATATTTGATCACTAATGACAGGCAGAATTGACTGACACTAACATTGGCTCCAACTGGGGATGGCATCTCCTTGGAGGTGTAGAGAACACCGTAGACCAAGTAGCCTTATTCATTGGGCATGGAGTCGAAATTCAAAGACTAAACTCAAATTTAAAACTGACTGACTAACTGACTTCGACAAACAATAAAAAAAAGAAACTGATTGAACTTACTTATGGCAGCAAACCATCAGGATCTTGGGGACTGCACTTCAAGATTTAAATCCTGATGATAACCGCCCATCTGATGAAGATATATATATACAGTCATGTGTAATGATCCCTCCAGTGTCACCAATCCAACAAATGACTACTTATTTGAATTCTGCTAATACTTTCCTTGAGCAGGCAAATGAAACAAAAGCTAGGCCACTCCAAGTGTCCATTGAACATGTGTACATGATCCATAAATATAATAAAACTCATATCCCTTGATGACTGCAACAACTTGATAAAAGGATTGTGAAACTCGTGAATGACTAACTTTTCTTGATGATCAACAACGAGACAAGAATCTTCTTCCTTTTTAGACATTGGTTGTTTTATAAAATGAAGTTTATCATTCTCAAGTGAAATAGATGTGACTGCAAATTTTTGGATGAACTTTGTAATGAGGCTCCTACTGAACAAAACAATGCAGCTACCTGCCTGATCAAATTCGTGTGATCTTTGTTTTGAAGCTCATAGTTCACTAATGGAGAAGGACTTTGACTACAGATATCATCCACAACATCGGCTATTGGATCAAGGAGAACTTGAGAGGACTGCTGCGACTTGTCATACATTGGCTCCAATGAGGCTACATGATTTTCTATAAAGTCTTCATGTTCCACACTTTCAGTTTCTTTTTCAAATTGAATGTTGCTTGGTAACGATCATTATGGACTGAAAAGGGGTTCTATATTATAAACAACATTCTCAACAACTTCAGGAGAAGGTTTCCAGCTGCTGTTAACTTGCTTATTTTCTTTCTTGGTAACCTTATAGTTTTCTCTTATTATTTCGAAAGAAGAGAAACACAAAGGTAAGGAGTCTTGGTCAAGAATTTCATGGTCTTCTCCATGCTTAACATTAAAACTGAAATATTGTTGATTTCTAATCTTAGGAAAGTTTTCTCTCAGTAATTGAAATGAAGTAAAACATAAAGGTAAATACCCTTCATCTAATTTGAAATTTTTTGGATTCTCTTCATTGATTTCATGATTGACATGCATAGGCTGAGTGCTACATCTGATTTGCTGTAATAAATCTTCTTCTTCCAAAAAACATGTCACTAATTGCCTTGTAGAGTCAACCTCTATTTCAACAACATAATCATCATAATATTGATCATACTTGGGTAACTCATCATTATAAGGAATGAAATCAAACATGCACATTATATCAGTAGATTGATCCTCCATGAGTTGATCTACAAATTCATCTTAATGACTATCCATAAATGAAAACGTAAAACAATCACTTTTTGATCTATGGTAACTCGAATGAGTAGGATAATGGTTAGGGTCAACAACCTCTTCTTCTTCAGCAATATGAGAGACATGGTGTTTTTTAACAACAAGTTCATCTCTCATGATGATATTTTGCATCATTTCTTCCATTGTGCTTACCAAAATGTTGAGCTTCACTTCTGAAAATGTTAGATGTTCCTTCTTTATGTTATCCCTCACTTCTTCTTTCAACTTTGACTTTTTGACCACCAAATTAGGTTCCATAGCTATTGCATTGTCCTGCATTTCTTCGAGTGTGGTAGGATCCATTTCTCTCAATTGAAATGCCATTTTCGGATCAAAGGCATCCAGGTAGTGTAAAAGAGCTAAACCAGGTGGAGGTTTGATATCAGTAGGGATTGAATGGTATACTTGATTGAACCTACCTGAAAAATGTTGCATTGGTTCTCTTGGTTGTCTTTCCAACTGATTATATTCTTCTAAAATTAGAAAGGATTCCTCCTGATCACACATCTGTCAAGGAATACTTTCACAAACTGATGGAAATCGGAAATTCTTGCAGTTGGTAAGTTCTTAAACCATTTTTGGCTTCACCTTGCAAAGATAAAACAAAAATCCTGATACTAACATCATCTTCTTCAACCTCAAAAAGGTTGAGAAAATTTTCAAAATTCTGAATGTGTTTTTTTGCACTGATATTACCATATTCTCCATCAAACCTGGGAAATTATAGGGTATAGGAGGTAAGATGAGTGGCTTGAATCTATCTCGAATTTTACAAGTATAGAAGTATGTACAGAAGCTATATGATTAGTCTTGATCTCTTGAGGCTCATCAAGTTGAAGATGGTCATCATAAGATTCAGAAGAAGGGCCTTGACCAAGATCAAAGGCGTATAGAGAGTTTGCATTGACAACCTTCAATGGAAAAGAATCAAATGCTGGTATGGGATCTTTTATCAAATACAATATACTTTGGAAAACCTTCTTGACATTCTCAAGGAAAGAAAATAAATAATTTATAATAAAGAACATGAAGTCTTGGATGAAAGTCCAATTTGAATACCTGATCTTCCCATATTATCCTTTGATTTTGATGTTGGTAAGGTTCATCCTCCAATGGAGTCTTTGAATTAAATTTGACACTGATTTGGAGTCAAAAAGTGAATGATTTCAACCTTCATATGTGTCTGACCGCTGTCCACCATAAAAAAATCAAGTCTAATCATTTATATTCTTCCCAAGGAAGATATGAGCTCTCATATCGACGAGAGGAGATCGATGGAGGTAACCATAGACCAAGCTTTCAGTTTGGTAGCTAACCCTACCAAACCAAAGAGGGCTCTCTCTATGATCACATCCAATGAATTGACTGGAAAAGGAATAGATTTTAGGCTAGGTATGCTAGGCTCAGATAGGTCTTGAAAATTTAGGGTCAAAGGCTCAAAGGGTTACATCAGCAAAGATATAAAGGAGCAAGGTAGAAATAATTCAGTGATGGATTTAGGGTTTGTTGATGTAGTGTAGTGTTCATAAGAAGATAAATGTTTTAATAAGCATGAAACATGAATTCATTAAGAAAGAAAGAAAGTAACACATGATGATTTTTCCATCAAAACAGAGCTTTATGCAAAGAATTTTGTTTATAAACTATAAGGAAAGCAATTGAAGAATTGATAAATGAAAAAAGAAGATGAATATATTTAATGTAAAGTTATAACAGAGAAAAAACAACATCACAAACTTACTGCACATGATTTCTTAGATAATAGCTGCAAAATGTATCCTTTGATTTCCAGAAAATGTCCAAGAACAAGCTACAATAGTTCTCTCCTCTAACGTCCAACCAGTCCTATCACTGATAAAATGATACATAAATACCAAAACATCTCCCCACTCTCAGGGGTTGAATCCATGACCCTAGGAACTGCTCCATGAGGTGTTCTAACCAAACCCTAATGTCTAGGGAGGTTTAAAACAACTCCTCCATTTAACTTTGACTGTAACCACTCTCATATATGAGGCCAAATTTACATCAAAACAACTCAGCAATACTAATTACCCACTATTACATCATTTACATACTTAATTACATCACTTACATAGGTAAAAAGTTAAACTAGGTAAAACTCATGAAGAAAGTCGCCCTCCTGGAAAACGCGCAACATGGCTGAGGAATATTGCAGCGTGAGATTGCAGGCCACTTTTGGATGCCTTCTTGAACTCCCAGTTGAGCTCATGATAGCTCATTGGAAATCTATTTTTGTCTGCTACATAATAGACTCCTAAGGAATAGAAAATTATCAAGTGTACCCCCTAAAAAATCAAGTCTCCCAAGACTGGTCAAAAAGCGTAGCGTAACCTCCAAACACATGGCAGAAAGGTGTTTTTAAGGTGATTTTTGGCCATTTTCACCCTACAAAAGCTGATGATTTGGGCTGCCAAGTGTCTCTATGATCACATCCAATGAATTGACTGGAAAAGGAATAGATTTTAGGCTAGGTATGCTAGCCCTAGATATGTATTGATAATTTAGGGTTTGATATTGGATAAAGGAGGAAAACCAGGTAGCTAGGTCAAAGGCTCAAAGGGTTACATCAGCAAAGATATAAAGGAGCAATGTAGCAATAATTATATGATGGATTTGTTGGCATTATGACACAATTTTGGCACAAGTTTGGCTCGATGACATAAGTGTTGTCCTTGATGGAAACTCCTCAAATAACAGATCACAAGTTCAGGCCCTCAAAATAGTAGAAAATGAGATACCTGTAGGTTCCTGTTCACAAAGCTGCGGACATCGGCAGGTTCCGCAGGTGCGTTGATCAAAAGGTGCGGACATATTTGTAGGTGTACCGAACAAAAAGTGCGGACGTAAAGTACACACACTTTCATGCAGAGAAAAAAATGCAAATGTGGAAAATATTATGGTTGGTCCATGGTATTTAGTCTGACATTTTTGATCCTATGGTTTTGGTCCGTGGTTTTGCATCTAAAGTATTGAACCCAGGTTTTGGGTCCCTAGTATTGGATCTCTATGGTTTTGGACCATGGTTTGTGTAAGGCCTAGTCTATAAAAAGGAAAGGAGATCATTTGGCTGGGTACAGATGTGTTGAATATCTTAAGAAGAGCAAGATCTGAAATACTGGTGATCGGTTGGTGAGTTATAGCTGGACCTGAATCAAGGAGAAACCTGAGCATTACAAGGCAGATCTACTGATGGGTCGAGATCTCTTTGGCGCCTGATCAGATTTGTAAATCTGATAGTCTGGGGTATAATTGAAGTCTAATAAATTATCTATACCCACAGGTCTGACACAGCACAGGTGCGGAGACCCGCATGCTAGACACAGTGCAAACGCAGATACACGCAGGGTTGACACAACGCAGACGTGGATACCAGCAGGCTCGACACAGCGCAAGTGTGGATACCCGCAGGCTCGACACAGCGGAGGTGTGGATACCCGCAGGTTTTTATTGGTGAAGTTGCGGAGTTTTCTTGAAATATGTTTTAGCTGCTTTTACTGTAGTGTTCAGGGTTCTGAATTGGTGACTGGTTGCTGTGTGCTGAGAAATTATTGATTCAGTATTTGTACAAGGAAGTTGGTTGATTGTAGATCTATTTGATGTTTGATTGATATTCATGGATCCAGTCTGAAAATTTATGAAACGTGGTCCCTGGAAGAAAAGAGAAGGTTGAAGCCTTCAGTAGGTCAGCACCTACGTACTAGTACCTCAACTAGTACAAGAGCTATGGGGGTTGTAGCTCCCTTCCAGGAGAGTCTAGAGAATGTGAGAAGGTTGTAGCCTTCTGCAGGTTGAAGCCTGCGTGCTGGTATAAGACTGCACCAGTAAAGAATCATTGTAAAAAGAAGTTTCTAATTGAAAGAAGATAGAGACATATTGCAGCAGGTGGTTTTCACCCACATTGGGTTTCCACCTTATATCTTGTGTTCTTTGGTGTGACTGTCTGCTCTATTTTTCCTGTTCCTGTTTACTGTTATATGGTTCTGACACACAGATGAATGATCAACATCTGAAGAATAAATTAAATTACAAGTCTGGAAGGTATACGCAAGTTTCATTAGTCAGATCTGCAAATGTTTGTATAAATTGAAAAAGAATTCGATAATACTGATTCACCCCCCTCTCAATATTATTTTCAACAATTGGTATCAGAGTAGGTCCTTCAGGAAAATCTTGATCGCTTGAAGGAAGATCTATCATCATGAGCAACTATGAAAAGGAAGCATCTATCAGGCCACCGATTTTTGATGGGAGCAACTTCGTCTATTGGAAGGTAAGAATCACTGCCTATCTTCAATCTCTTAGTACAGAAGTTTGTGGGATATTGTGGAAACAGGATACACATCAGATGCAGCGGGTAAGAAGCAGTATGAAACAAATGCAAAAGCTGTCAATACTCTATTAGGAAGTCTATCTCAATCAGAAATCGTCAGGTTATCAGCTCAAAAACGCAAAAGAATATGGGACAAGATCGTTCTGAGCTATGAAGGAGATGAATAGGTAAAACAAGCAAAATTACAAACTCTTAGAATTCAATATGAAAGTCTCAGAATGCATAATGATGAAAGTGTGGCTAGCTATTTCCTATGTATAGATGAGATGGTAAATTGTATGAAAAACTTGGGTGAAGAAATAAAAGAAATTGTTTTAGTTGAAAAGGTTCTAAGATCTTTGTCTCCCAAGTTTGATTCAAAAGTTTCTGCCATAGAAGAAAAGCGGAATCTACAGAGCCTTACCATGTCACAGTTGCACGGAATTATAACTGCTTACGAAATGAGAAAAGGAGGACCATCAGACAGGAGAGAAGCTGCATTCAAGGCTTCAGGAAAAGGAGATTACTATGAGTCAGGACATATGTCAGAAGAAGAGGAAGAATCAATTTTTGTCAAGAACCTTCAACAGGGAACTTGTAGATTTAGAGGTAAGATGCCTTTCAAATGCTTTGCTTGTGGAAGAGTCAGTCATTATGCTGCAAAATGTCCTCATAAAGATAAACTAGACCAAAGTAAGGAACCTGTTAGATGGAACAGAAAACATAATAAGAAGAGCTATTACATGCATGAAGACAATGATGGATTGTCAAATAGTGATGAAGATGAACAAGGTAATGATGATAGACTTCTGATGGCTTTTGAAGATGATGATTTCTTGGATGCTATAAATGAAGAAGGTCTTTATGAAGAAATTTCTAAACTTAAAGTTTGTTTAGAGGAAAAGAATACGATTATAGATACTCTAACATTCCAACTTGCTGAAAAAGATAAACACAATGAAGGGTTAGAATGTGAAATTGTGGGACTTAGAAAATAAATTGAGAAAACAAAAGCCCTTAATCTCAGATTTGCTAAAAGGTCTGAAACTCTAGATGAGATTATCAAAGTGCAACATTCTCCTCTAATCAAGACTGGACTCGGATATTCTAAAGAAGCATCTCAAGCTTAGAAGCAAGTGTAAAAGCCATCCACCTCCAAAAGTTATCTTGATGCAACAAGGAGAAGTGAACAAGTTGACAATCGACAACAAAAGTATAATGCAGATCACCAGGGAAATCAGGGCTTCAAGAATGATCAAAGATTATCAAGTAAATCAGGGGCAATCCATGTCAAGGATGAATAGAAGCCTCAACCGACCACAGGTAAATCATTCTCAATTTGGCTCAAGAATGGATGGAAACTACAATCATATGGTTGGTAGATTTGATAATCGCAGGAATTTGTTCAATGGCCAATGTTTTTCTTGTCATAACTTTGGTCATAAAGCTGCTCAATGTGTTGCCTATAAGACCATCATGACTAGGGAAGCTCAAAAACAAAGGAGTATGACAAGAATCATGAAAAGAACCTACAATAACTTCTATGCTCTTGAAAATGAAATAGAATGTTCTATCTGTAACAACTTCGGTCATGAAGACTCTGAATGCAGAAGAAGGTTTCGACAAACAAATCAGAAGGAGCAAGCTTCATTGAGTTCCAAAACATGGAAAAAGAAAGAAACGTAACCGGAAAGATGTGGGATAGTCTTATATGCGGAAGGACAGGAAAATCAATGGTACATCGATAGTGGATGCTTGAAACATATGACAGGTAATAAAGAAAAAATTTAGTCATATAGTGCCTTAGAAAGGGAAAAGAAGGTCTCATTTGGAAATGACACCCCTGCATTCATAAAAGGTAAAGGCTTTGTTCGTTTGAAAGAAAAGGTCAAGGCCGGAAATGTTATGTATGTTGATGGCTTAAAGCATAATCTATTGAGTGTCAGTTAGATGTGTGATCAAGGAACTAAAGTGATATTTTGATCAAATGGATGTATTGTTCGTGAGCTTGATACAGGAAAAATAGTAATTAGAGGCATAAGAACTCCAAATAACTTATACGCACTCAAGGGAGAACAACAACAATACTATTTAAGCAAGAATATGAACACTGGATATAGCACAGAAGACTGGGGCATCTTAGCTTCTCTCAGATTAGGAAAGCATGCAAATATCAGGCAGTTCGTGATCTTCCTGACATCAAAATTCCAGACAATACAATATGCAAATCATGCCAATTTGGTAAGCAAACTAGAACTAATTTCCCTGAGAAGGAAGGATCAGCTAGCAGGCCACTTGAACTTGTCCACACCGATATATGTGGTCCAACTATGAAGAGGTCACCTCAAGGAGAAGAGTATTTCATATTGTTCATTGAAGACTTTTCAAGGATGTGTTGGATAGGACTCATGAAGTATAAAGACGAAGCTTTCGAAAAGTTCAAGTCATTCAAAGCTTTGGTTGAAAATGAACCAGATCGCAGAATCAAATGCCTCTGATCTGATCAAGGAGGGGAATTTACCTCAGATGATTTTTTCGATTTTTGTGAAGAACATGGAATAAGAAGGGAATTTTCTGCTGCAATGGCTCCTCAGCAAAATGGAGTAGTGGAAAGGATGAATAGAATGGTTCAACAAATGGCTCGTGCTATGCTTGATGAGTCTGGAACTCCCGCAACCTTCTGGGGTGAAGCCGCATTTGCCGCTGTTACTATTCTCAACAAGACAAACTTCCGGGTAAACAACACTCAGACTCCTCATGAACTGTGGTATGGTAAGACTCCCACGGTAAAATACTTCAAGATTTTTGGAAGCAAATGCTACATTAAAAGCACTGATGAAAATCTTGGTAAGTTTGAACCTAGAGCAGATGAAGGCATTTTACTTGGCTACTCTCCCCACAACAAAGCTTACAAATGTTACAATAAAAGACTTGGTAAAATTGTTGAAAGCATTGATGTAGTGGTTGATGAAGAAGGAAACACTCCTAGGCAGGTAAAATCTGAAGATTTCGAAGATGGCCAAGACTATCCGTCAACATAAAATTAGATTCATGATGAAGAAGAAACCCATGAGGCACCAGAAGAACATATAAGGGTAGAAGAAAAGACTCCATGCAGATACGTTCAGAAGAATCATCCAGAATCTCAAATTTTGGGGTAGAAAGAGGCAGGTGTACAAAAAAGAAGAACCATTTCAGAAGCTTCAAGCTATCTAGCATTGCTCTCCTCCACTGAACTGGAAAATGTAAGAGAGGCTTGCAAAGATGAATTCTGGGTCAAGGCCATGGAGGAAGAACTCAAGCAGATTGAAAAGAATAACACTTGGGAGTTGGTTCTTAGACCAAAAGATAAGAATATCATAGGGACAAAATGGATTTTCAAAAATAAGCTTAATGAAAATGGGGATGTGGTTACAAACAAGGCAATACTTGTTTGTAAAGGATATGCACAACAAGAAGGCATAGACTTTGAAGAAACTTTTGCTCCAGTTGCCAGATTTGAGGCTATAAGAATGTTCCTTGCTCTCTCTAGCTTTCATAAGTTCAAGGTATTTCAGATGGACGTGAAATCTGCCTTTCTGAATGAAGAAGTATATATTGAACAACCAGATGGGTTTATTCTTGGAAATGATCCAAAACTTGTATGCAGACTCAAAAAAGCTCTCTATGGCCTTAAACAGGCTCCAAGGGCATGGTATTATCAGTTGGATAAGTACCTCCATCAACAAGGTTTTATAAAAGGATCAAGTGATAACAATATATATATAAAAATTGACAATGATTAGTTGCTGATACTTGTTGTGTATGTTGATGATATCATCTTTGGTAGCAATGAAGAAGACATGAGTCAAAATTTTTCCTTGGTAATAAAGAAAGAGTTTGAAATGTCCATGCTTGGTGAGCTCACATATTTTCTTGGTTTACAAGTCCAACAAAACAAAGACGACATTTTTCTATCACAAACCAAATATCTCAAGCAGATCTTGAAGAAATATGGGATGGAGGATTCGAAACTAGTATGTACCCCTATGGCGACAGGATGTAGCCTCAGCGCAAATGATGAGTTGGCAGTAGTACATCAAATAACCTATAGATCCATGATTGGTAGTCTGCTCTATCTAACAGGTACCCGACTAGACATTATGCATGCAGTGGGAATAGTTGAAAGATTTCATGCAAATCCAAAGGAAACTCATCTTCAGGCAGTTAAGAGAATTTTCAAGTATCTTCAAGGAACTCAAAACTATGGCTTATGGTATCCTATAGGTACAGATCTCACACTTTATGCATACACAGATGCGGATTGGGCAGGAAGCGTGGATGACAAGAAAAGCACCAGTGGTGGTGCATTCTTCATGGGTCCTAGATTAGTATCTTGGTGCAACAAGAAACAAACCCCTATTGCGTTATCTACAGCTGAAGCAGAATATGTAGCTGCGGCATCTTGCTGCACACAACTCCTTTGGATGATGCAAACATTGCAATATATTCAAATCAATTGTACTCCACCTTTCTCCATTTTTTGTGATAATACAAGTGCAATCAGTATTTCAAAGAATCCTGTCATGCATTCAAAAACTAAGCACATACCGATCAAGTATCATTTTCTCCGAGAACAAGTGCTTGAACAAAAGGTCAAATTGGAGTATGTTCCCTCGAAGGAACAAATTGCTGATATTCTCACCAAACCACTGCCCAGGGAGAACTTTGAATACTTGAGACAAAAGCTGGGGGTAGTTGATGCATCATCTTGTTGTTGAATCTTGTCTGTTTCAGAGATTGTTGTATGCGATTTTCATATGGGGTATACGTGTACATATGCTGGTTTATGTGGGTATAGTCGACTTGAAGAAAAGCAAGGATGAGAAGAGTCCGATATGGGTCTGTCAGAGACCATCTGGCACATGTTCAGGGGGAGCATATATTCTTCTAATAATGCATTGTTGGCATTATCATAGAAGATCTTGGTTCAATTCTTCAGTTTTTTTGATGTCAGGAGGAGCAAGTGCAGAAGGAGAACATGGGTACTGATCTATGATTGACAATTTCTACTGATATTATGTCTTATATTTCTTTTGTCAAGGTCATGTAACGGCCTGTCTTGGTTGCCCCACTATGCCTGGGATGGATAATGTAATGTGCTTATTATATCATGTATCCCCTCTTGGTTGGGAGTCGTATGTATGAAGTCTTTGGTGATAGGAAGTTTAGTTATGATGTATAAAGTCAGATTTATTTTGTAGAACATCTTCTTGCAGAGCTTGCCTATATGTCAGGGGGAGCTTGGACAACACAACAAAATAGAGATTTTAGCATGTACTTAGGGGGAGCATAAACCTTTGCCCTTGATGTCAAAGGGGGAGGAAAGACCGTGAGTGACTTTGGGTTGCCATCAAGTCCAAAGGGGGAGATTGTTGGCATTATGACACAGTTTTGGCATAGGTTTGGCTTGATGACATAAGTGTTGTGCTTGATGGAAACTCCTCAAATAACAGATCACAAGTTCAGGCCCTCAAAATAGTAGAAAATGAGGTACCCGCAGGTTCCTGTTCAGAAAGCCACAGACATCGGCAGGTTCCGCAGGTACGCCGATCAAAAGTTGCAGACATATTTGTAGGTGTACTGAACAAAAAGTGCGGACGTGAAGTACACACACTTTCATGCAGAGAGAATGCGCGCACGTGGGAAATCTTATGGTTGGTCCATGGTATTTAGTCTGACTTTTTTGATCCTATGGTTTTGGTCCGTGGCTTTGCATCTAAAGTATTAAACCCAGGTTTTGGGTCCCTAGTATTGGATCTCTATGGTTTTGGACCATGGTTTGAGTAAGGCCTAGTCTATAAAAAGGAAAGGAGATCATTTGGCTGGGTACAGATGTGTTGAATATATTAAGAAGAACAAGATTTGAAATACTGGTGATCGGTTGGTGAGTTATAGCTGGACCTGAATCAAGGAGAAACCTGAGCATTACAAGACGAATCTACTGATGGGTCGAGATCTCTTTGGTGCGTGATCAGATCTGTAAATATGATAGTCTAGGGTATAATTGAAGTCTGATAAATTATCTATACCCGCAGGTCCAACACAGCACAGGTGCAGAGACCCACAGGCTAGACACAGCGTATGTGTGGAGACCCGCAGGCTAGACATAGCGCAGGTGCCGAGACCCGCAGGCTAGACACAGTGCAAATGCGGATATACGCATGGTTGACACAGCACAGATGTGGATACCCGCAGGCTCGACACAGCACAGGTGCGGATACCCGCAGGATCGACACAGCGGAGGTGTGGATACCCGCAGGTTTCTATTGGTGAAGTTGCAAAATTTTCTTGAAATATGTTTTAGCTGCTTTTACTGCAGTTTTCAGGGTTCTGAATTGGTGTCTAGTTGTTGTGTGCTAAGAAATTATTGATTCAGTATTTGTACAAGGAAGTTGGTTGATTGCAGATCTATTTGATGTTTGATTGATATTCATGGATCAAGTCTGAAAATTTATGAAACGTGGTCCCTGGAAGAAAAGAGAAGGTTCAAGCCTTCAGTAGGTCAGCACCTACGTACTAGTAGCTCAGCTAGTACAAGAGCTAAGGGGGTTGTAGCTCCCTTCCAGGAGAGTCTGGAGAATGAGAGAAGGTTGTAGCCTTCTACAGGTTGAAGCTTCCGTGCTGGTATAAGACTGCACCGGTACATAATCATTGTAAAAAGAAGTTTCTAATTGAAAGAAGATAGAGACATATTGCAGCAGGTGGTTTTCACCCACATTGGGTTTCCACCTTATATCTTGTGTTCTTTGGTGTGACTGTCTGCTCTATTTTTCCTGTTCCTGTTTACTGTTATATGGTTCTGACACACAGATGAATGATCAAAATTTGAAGAATAAATTAAATTATAAGTCTGGAAGGTATACACAAGTTTCATTAGTCAGATCTGCAAATGTTTGTATAAATTGAAAAAGAATTTGATAATAATGATTCACCCCCCCTCTCAGTATTATTTTCAACAGGATTTAGGGTTTTTCGGTGTAGTGTAGTGTTCAAAATAAGCTAAAGGTCTTAATGAGCATGAAACATGTTCATTAAGCAAGAAAGAAAGTAACTCATAATGATTTTTCCATCAAAACAAAGCTTTATGCAAATATTTCTATTTATAAACTATAAAGAAACCATTGAAGAATTGATAAATGAAAAGAGAAGATTAATATATTTCATATAAAGTTATAACAGAGAAAAAACAACATCACAAACTTACTGCACATGAATTCCTAGATAATAGATGCAAACCGTATCCTTTGATTTCCAAAAAATGTCAAAGTACAAGCTACAATAGTTCTCTCCTCTGATGTCCAATTAGTCCTATCATTGAGAAAATGATAGATAAAGACCAAAACAACATCTCCCCACTCTCAGGGGTCATTTCCATGACTGTAGGAACTGATCCATGAGGTGTTCTAACCAAACCCTAATGTTTAGGGAGTTTTAAAACAACTCCTCCATTTAACTTTGACTCTAACCACCCTCATAAATGAGGCCAAATTTACATCAAAACAACTCAATAATACGAATTGCCCACTATTACATCATTTACATACTTTATTACATCATTTACATAGGTAAAAAGTCAAACTAGTTCAAATTGATGAAGAAAGTCTCCCTCGTGGAAAAAGCGCAACAAATTTGGAAAAAGTGCAGCGTGGGTGAGGAAAAGCACAATGTGAGATTGCAAGCCACTTTTGGAGGCCTTCCTCAACTCCAAATTGAGCTCATGATAGCGCATTCGAAAGATATTTCTATTTGATATACAATGGACTCCTAAAGAGATGAAAATGATCAATTATATCCCCTCAAAAATCAATTCTCCCAAGACTGGTCAAAAGCATAGTGTGGCCTCCAAAAACAAGGCAGAAAGGTGTTTTTAAGGTGGTTTCTGGCCATTTTCACCCTGCAAAACCTGATGATTTGGGCTGAAAAGTGTCCAAAGATGGTGTATAAGTCAAGATATATCCAAACATGTAGAGTTTATGTCATTTAGAGCACTCTAAAAGAGCTTGACGCGATCCACGCTACGCTTTTGGCAGGGTGACTGCCAAAAATTCCCAAATTTATGCAAAAATAGGGCTGAAAGGTGGAGCTATATCTCTTTAACTGTAAATAATTTTGAAACTATGAGAGAGGTTTTTGTTATTTTTCATGTTTGGAACAATAGCTGCCTCCCATTTCCAAGATACATCTGTGATTGGCCACAATATTATCTGAAAAAAGGTGACCAAAACAGAACATTGCACAGTCAGAAAAATAGGTTGAAATGAGGAAGGTTTATCTCCCAATCCATTATTCCTATGTGAAAGGTGAGATATGTTTGTGTAGCTTTGAATCTTAGGAACAAAAACATCCTCTAGTTTTCCAGATACTTTCCCATTTGTTCAGAATCCAAGTTTGTAGTTGGTCACTAAAATACTGAGCAACTTTCTAGTAACAAGTGTATTTTGAGCATTTCTCTCAAATCATAACACCTGTGCATAACATGAAGGAGGTTTTTTGTTCCCTGGCATATTATTGGAAAGAAAATCTTTCACTTTTATAACATTCTTCTCCATTTGGTCAGAAACATATTTTGAAACAAAACTGTCCCTATGTGCTAGAAATGGCCTAAAAGAAAAAAGGGTCTGTTTTGAAAATGGAAGGAGATGAAGGGGTTTAAGGGTGTCTAAATTCTTTGGAATTTTTTTTGGGGTAGGGATAGATGTTAGGGAGTGTAGGGAGGTTTAATTTCTTGAAATGAGTTAGGGAAAGGTGTGAAAAAGTCGAAAACACAATCCTAGCCTAGAAATTTGCAAAAACACAACATTGAGGTAGGGTTTAGGGAAAATGAGGGGTAATTAAGGGAATGGGTATGGAAAAAGGTTGGGAGGGGTATATAAGGGGAACATAAAAACTAGGATTTTTCTCAATTTAATGAAGAAAATCATTTGGAGACCAAAAGCACAACAAAACCCTGGGAGAGGGATTTTCACTAAATTCTTCGAAATGAAGGATGCATAAGAGGTGCCAGATTTTTACTTACTTGCCAAGGAGATGCTTAAACCTGTGAATTATGAAATGAAACCATTTTTATGCTTTGGATGGTCCTTTTTAGCTTTAAAGTTGATCTTTGCTTTAGTAGTGGCATGACATCATATGTCCCTTTGAGAAATGATGAGATGAGGTAGTGTACTGCAACATTGTATTATTTGAAATAAAACATTACCTTTACCTTTATTGTTTTTTCCATAAGATGCTAAAACCCTTTACCCACTGACTCACATGATGGAAATGCTTTTTGTTTTGACATATGGTATCATGATGACACATGGAGTGAAACCCTAGACCATTACCTAAAATGAGGAATTTAACCATTTCATGACTCAAGAAAATGAATGAAGATATGATATCTCGAAGAAGACAATGACCATGATGAGTGATGAAGACCACAAGTAAGTGAAAGAAGCAGAAGTGACCTAGACACAACAACCAGTGACCAAATTTTATTTTGAAACCTAATGAAATGATAAAATTTGACTTGAGACCCCTGACAAAACTTGGTAAAAGCATATTTGATCACTGGTGACAGGCAGAATTAACTGACACTAACAGATTCCATCAGATTTCTCCACCTACCCCGTGAGGAATTTTTCTATCTCCTAGTCTTTAGGCTTTATTGAAATCCATAGTCTGATCTAGGGATCACTAGGCCATAATCGATTCACCACCCTCCAAGATTTACCGTATATCCCGCCATTCACCAGCAAGGATTCCTAGGCCATAATAAGGGAAACCACCTGTATGATTTACCGTATATCTCATCATTCACTAGCCAAGGATTCCTAGGTCCACTAAGGCACATAATACCCAGCTTTACTGCAACCCGTAGTACAGTTTAGGGGTCAATAAGCCAGTGGCTTTACCGTAATCCATAGTCTAGTTCAGGGATCATTAGGCCATGTTATCATTCATTTAGAGATCCACCTCACTCGGCTTCGAATCCATCCGCCAATCCATCTCAACCAAAACATGAGAACCCCATCACACCATGTTTATCTAGAAATGGAAAGGGGAGGCTAGAGAACACTATCACACCTAGAAAAACCCATGCCCATAATAACAAGAGAACCAAGAACACATATGCATCCATACAATCCAAATATAGCAAGGAAATCACACATGTTGTTGGCTTGAGGGGGCTTGGCCCTAGGTTCAAAGTTAGCTACACTAACCAACAAAACCCTACACTACTGTCCCTTTCGACAGCAGTCTGCTTAGCGCAGATTACAGTCTCACTCGAGGCAGTATTGGGGGATGTTAGAACGAGGTTTCTAAATCCAGAAGGCTATGTGATGTAGTAGTGAGGCGATTCTTTAATCTAGGGCCTGATCTGACCTTCGCAAACCCTTGTCTTAAGAATCTCATACTTAAAGTGATTTATACTTAAATAGATATATGAGGTTCACCTAATTATTCTAACATGCATAATTTATCATACAAAAGTAGAAATGGATCTTAGCGATGCAATTAAAACAATATTACAAAGAATCAAATCATAACTGAGCATAAATACAGAAGCATATAACTATGCAATGAACACACTTAATTGCTTCAAATATGCTTCATTACTTCAGATCTTCAATGAATACACTTCTTCTCACCCTGTGCACACAGATGGAGGGGCCTGCGCACTCAGGGAATTACCAAAGTCTCTGCATAGTCAGCTACAGGAGCCTTCCCCTTTGTCAGAACACAGAATTACAGACAAAATAGACTTAAGATTGCATTCATCAACTGACTTTATAGTGACTTCCTTTTATATATTTTCCATTACATTACCATGGTCCACGAACCATAGGCGAAGCTCATTACTTAATCAAAACAACCCATACCTTTACAAATTAAAGGGCTTTGACCTTCCTCAAAACCCCTTTGACTCTTTATGTTTTAAGTGCTCTGCTCCTAAAAATGCAGAGACTTTACAATATTACATCAAAATTGAGACAAAACTTAGACCTGGGGGAGCCCATCCCAATAGTCCCCCAACATAAATAAGTGACTTTTGTTGAGTCACTATGTTGGTACGTCCTCGACGTGCGCTTTTAGGTCATTGAACTCTATCTTCAATGCTTGAAGCTCTGTTGTGGACTGCGTGGTGGCCTATCGAACCTCCCTGACCAATTTCTCAGTAGTTGGTCCCTCGAATGCTAAGCCAATGGTCCTCTACATTTGTTGCATACCTTTCAGTTTACTCTCTATCGCTTGAGAGAGTTGGCTAGCTTCGTTGGACCAAGGTTGCACTCTTGCTGAAATTATTGATGCTTTTCATCGCATCTCATCAATCTAAGTTTGAATAACCTTCCCTTCCTAGAGTCTAGTGAACCATTGCAAAGGTGCTAAGGTCCACGCTATTGCCTTGACTTCATCAAACTGCAGCTGGTTTTATCTTATGTCAGCTTCAATCTTCTGTACATGTGGGTCCTCCTCCAGCAAGGCCAACATCTCCATGGCGTTCTGAAAAATCTGGCTACAATCCTTAACTACAACTTCCATTATGTCCATGTCTGCCTTAATAGCAGCCTCGCGTTTCTCTCAAACTTCTGGAGGTGCTATTGGTTGTAGCTTCATCTGCAACTCTGTGACCTGCATTTTCATCTCAAATTTGACTCGTTCAACCTCTGCTTTGGACTACTTTACTATAGTTTCCATCTTGTGGAGCTTCTCTTTGGAAGTTGCTTTAGCCTCTATGAGGAGCTCTGGTAGCTCAATGCAAGTTTGGAAAATGGTGTCCTCTAGCTCTTGCCTAAGTGCAACGGCTCCATCCCTATCTTGGATTTCCTTGGCAACTTCATCAACTAACTGCCCATTCTGTCTTTTGATGTCTTTGATTACGAATAGCACTAGCTCTTCCCAGATTTTCAATTTGGTAGGCACTCCTTGGTGGAGTTCATGCAATGCTTGATTGGGCAGTGTTGATAAGTTTAGATCTGAATGCCTCCCATATGGCACTGCTGCCTAATCTTCCTTGGTAGTAAATTGCGACAACCTCCTGGAATGGGCATCGTGTAGACCTATGTGGCTACCACCAACGTCGGAGGTAATGTTGGTGTTGCACTTGTTGTTCCCACGCTCGCTTGAATCAAACTCATTTGTACCTGTAGCTTTTGAGGCCCTGTTGGACCTGTGTCAGTACTGATGTACCCCTTGGTGAGGACCATCGATTCAATGCTAGAGGTCTTGTTATACTTTTGCTTCTTTTGTGCACCTCCAATGGTGGTTTTCTTCCTCTTCTTTAGGATGAAAGGAGACTCAATATATTTTGTCTCCTTAAAAGGGTCTACTCCACCCTACTCTGGTTCTTGCGTGTCTGACTCCTCTTCGTCTACATGCTTTGGCTCCTGCGCAGTATTCTTCCCAAGTTCCACAGTGACCTTTTGAGGCACCTTCGTAGTGTCTTCCTTCAGCTTACCTCCTATGGCATTCGTTGTTTTTCTGGTACCTACCTTATCTCCTTCGACTTCCTTGCTAGGGTTCACCCACACACATGAATAATTAGATATTATTGAAAAAATATCCTGCACTATGACCAAATAGGGCAAGTCATACTAGATGCCCTTTGCATCTTTCTTCACCTGTATGTATATGTTGTGGAAGTCTGCTTTGAAGTTTGCAATTCTGCGATATTATTTAAGTAACACTGGTGAGAGTCGTGGATTCTAGTTGACCACGGTGTGCAGATCCATCTCAAATAACACCCAAAATAATTTATTTTCAACCACCCAACTTGGGTCCTTGGATTCCCACAACAAAGCATACATCACAGCTTCGCACAAGTCTGGGTTGATAATAGGGAACTGCGACTCGTCGGGGATTCTCCAAGCTAGCAAAGAAATCAAAACAAACAACCATGCATAATGGAAGGGTTTCCCATCTTCCTGGGCCTCGCGACAATCATCCAGAAGCTCTTGGAAAAAGTATCCGACCCAATTGAACTGCACACCTTGGTTGCACTGCGCGACCAATTAAATTAATGGGGCTCGCACCTCGTCTGCCCTGCACTTCCTCATAATCTTCCCAGACATAATGGATGCAGCAAACGTGACATCCTTATTAGAAATCAATGTTATAGCGCAGCCTTGCGACTTCTTGATGACATTGAAGTATTTGTTTAATTTGTCCACGAGCTTATTTTCTTGATACTTGCGAACAAAAGCACTGGCAGGGCCTACTCCTGCACATGGTAGAGTGGTGATCCTCCTGATCAACATAACGTCATTTCAGATCCTCTCCCCAATCCATAAGGCTTTGTCATGCACCAAAGCCAACAATTGGCGCACACATATTGTATTGATGTTTCCACACCCAAAATGAGGCATAGTCAACATGTTTAGTAAATTGGCATGTTGAATCCTAGCCACCCATAATATTGGTTCTACTCACGTTACCCCGAACTCCTCATAGTATACCATCTTCAGGTATTTTCTTATCTCAAAATGAGGGAATTTGGCCCTGTCCGTGAAATCTGGTTCCTTCATGCACAATTGTGGTACCTATGCCAACAATGCTCCTTCAAAGGGCACATCTTCGGGCAGCAAAGGTGTACAAACAAATTTTTTTACTGCATCAGGGTGCTTTGTCACCTTAAAAGTTAGCTTTCTCGGTGGCATATATGAAGGTAACCACGAAATTGACTCTGCCTCATCAACACTTATGTCCTCAACTCATGTCTCATGTTCTCCCTTCTCTAAATCAATAAGCTCCATTGGTTGCCTCTTTTTCCCCTTGTCCATATTCTCCTTGCTCCTCTGCTCAGCAGACACCTTCCTAGGTGACTGCCTTATCGGTGGATTCTGTAGTTTCTTCTGCTTCTTCATTGCCGCTGCTTCTGCTGGTTCCACCACTGTTTCTACCACTCCTGCAGCTATGGGCGTTGGTCTCAGTAATCTAGGAGCTGTGGTGTGTGTAGGAGGAGTAGCAATCATGATGTTTTCTAATCCTTGTTCCAAAAATTCCTAGTAGACGACTTGCCAATCCTCACTAGACATGCAACACTTCTCTCGGCTCAGACTTAAGCGCAAAAGCTCACAAGATTTATTCAAGAGGAAAAGTTTCCAAATGTAAAGCAGGATGCCATAATTATAGCCAAATTCAAATTTGACTTCCTTGAATGCTTTCATATCCTCCTCATAAATGCAAATTTGGCAGCAGATTTTCCTAGATATGTTCCTTAAATGCACTTCCCTCGCTCCCTTTAACGATAAAATCACGGTCGAATTAACTGTCACTTTTCCAACGGTCACATTTGGGGCAAGCTATGTTGGACCCTCCCTTATGGTGCAACTACCTTGTCACAACTTTCTCGACCTGCGCCATCTCCCTAAACATCACACAACCTTCCTTCTTCGACAAAATCATTCCTTAGCATAGTACTTTATAGTCATGCACGTCCTTCCAACTTCCTGAAGCACAAAGAATTTCCTACTGCCATATCGTCTTTGCATCCTTGGAGGTGTGGGATTGTCCCTGTATACCTTCAATCTGCTTCCATTAATTGTACTAGGAAACAACTCCCCATTCAGCTTTACAAGCTGAACTATGCCACCATCTGGAATATCCTTGATCACATAGGGTCTCAGCCAATGCATTTGGAGCTTCCCCAGAAATTTTGTGATTTTTCTGTCATACATCAAGATAAAATATCCATTCTTAAAAGTGCGCTACTTAATGTGGCTATCATGCCCAAATATCCATTCTTAAAAGTGTGATGCTTAATGTGGCTATCATGCCACACCTTTTCCCTAGCTTTCTGCAACTGCTAATGAAAACCAACCAAAAGGTGATCCTCCTCCAACACAAGCAGTTGTGCTAAGCATTCCTCCATGAAGTTGTGATCTTCTATCTTAGTTATTGTTGCGATCCTTAGGTTGGGCACTATATACTCCATTGGCATCATTACTTCTTGTCTATATACCAGTCTAAATGGTGTTTTCCCTATCAATTTCTTACAAGTTATCCTATATGCCCATAGAACCTTCAGTATGCACACATCCCAGTCATTCCTATTAACATTGTAGATCTTTGTTAAAGCATTCTCCAAGATTTCTTTAAAAGCTTTGACAGTTGTTATGTTGTTATGTTTGTCTTCATGGTATTTCTTTTCAGCAAGTTGTTCATTGTAAATATTGCATCAAGCTAAGTTATAAAGTTCCATGGTCAATATGTTTTGGTTTTCAGTGGTTTTGCTGGTTGTAGGTATCATTGAACACCAAGGAAGGTATGCCCCTAAGGGGGAGGAGTCTGTAATAGCCTCGGGTTAAAAATCCATGTAATAAAGTTAATAAAGGCAAAACAAGACCAAGGTCATGAGACATGTATTCCAAGCTAAATTTTGGGGAAAACATCATAGTGGGTGTTCATTTGGTTTATTATGGCTAAAGAGAAATTGACAAAGGAAATTGCGAAGGCTTTGGAAAGGCAATGGCGAAGGCTTTAGAAAGGAAAAATGGAAATAATTGGCATTTTATTTATGAAAATAATGAAAAATTGGAGAAAAGGAAGATGAAAGGCCACAGGTTGCATGTGAGGAGGAAAATGAAGGAAAAATAATGGAAATTGAAGAAAATAAATGCCTTGTCCCCTTACTATTTATCATTTTTTAGAGTTTCATCAAGTTCTAAGCAGAAGTCTTGATCCTAGCGCTAAAAAGTGGCTAATATCTTGAGGTTACTAACACAGAACTGAGTGGAAAAGTCTACATTCGCTGGGATGCAAGCCTGTGGGAGTAACTAGAGGGTTCCAGTAGCATGGAGGTGTTGTCATGGGAGTGACTAGGGTTTAGTTCAATTAAAGGCTAAGTTAACTCAGGGGTTAGACACCTGGAATAGTTGGTTAGCTCCTAGGGGTCTTGTGGCCACTAAGGAATGTCAGTTTGGTTTTGGTTCAATGGTTCGACTTCCTTAAGGTTATACAGGAGGTTGAATTATATCATAATACCCTGGTGGACCAGTAAGCTTGGGTAAGTGTGGTAGGAGGGTGTTACATTGTGAGTGATTGAATTGACTTTTGTGATCCTATATGTAAACTCCAGTTTTTGAAGTTAATAGAATTCACCCCATAAACAAAACTCATTAAATTGACCATGATTATCATAATAGTTTTATAAGATACCTTTTAAGTTGTCATTCTTCCATTTTAATTATGGTTAAGTTTCCATCTTGCCATTTTTTTAGTGGAGAATGGATCACCTATTGTGCTTCTTTAGATCACTGAGTAGCTTCAAACCAAGTACAAGGGAAAACCATTGAAACATAAGCACAATTTTCATCCTTGAGACCCCTTATAAGATATTCATGGGATAAGGTGTCTAACATGCCTTTTGTGAAAAAGGCTAATTACTTGAAAGCAGTGATGTAGTCTTTAGTTGTAGTTGATTCTTTAAGCTTGGTTAAATTCCCCAAATGATGAGTATCAATCAAATCATTCATAAAGATCAACAAATTAATTTGAAGAAGTACATCCATGGTGGGAATTCTTGTTCCATTGCCACTATTACCCACACTCTAGATATAAATATAGGACACACATGCAAGGACAAGGCCATCAACTGTATTCAAATCTACTTTAGGAAGGCGTGGATATCAAGAAAAGGAGTTAAAATGGGATTTGGGCCGAGATCTATCATTGATAACTGAGGGCATGGATATCAAGTTATCATTTTACAGTTAGAAAACAAAGAGTATTGGATGCATTATTATATAAGATTCAAAATGATCCATATTATCGCGATGTTAAAGTTGATTATAATGTGCTAGATGAGTTACCTGAAATTGCAACAAATGTATCAAATATGACTAATTACATTACTTTACTAGAGATAGACAATGACACTGAATTTGCAGTGTTGGAGGGAACATCCAGGATTGATGATGTATTAGAAGGCTTAAATACATATTATTTTGCAACAAAACTTCTAAATCTACCACAAGAGATTGAACTTATTTGAGCCTGGGAAAATAAACCTAATGTAGAGGAACATGAGACGAATGGTGGATTTCCTGAAGTTCTTAATTAGCCTAGAATTGGCTCATCACCAACCAATGAGTACAACACCGAAGGATTATTTGACATGGTATTTCCGACATTGTTTGCAATAGGTGAGGAAAATTGGTTGCAACCATGAAGGAGAAATGTCCATATTCACGAGTATGCAAAACACCTTCTTAGATATCACGACAATAGGTTTGGAATGACCTACGCTTTAGATATTTCTTACTTATTATCATCATGAGACATCATTCTCAAGATTATTCTGTGTTTTTTTAAAGAAGAATATGACAGGTCTATCGAAAACCATGGAGGAGTTACGAGAGCATCTACAAAATCTTCCGGAATCATGACTTGCAGAAAGGTTAATGTGATTTGGAACTGTCCTAAGAGGTACACATGCGTATTGGATCAAATGTCGTGCTGAGCTATCTGAATTGATTCAATTGATTAGATGTCCAACAATATTCTTCACATTAAGTGCAACAAATATGCAATGGCTAGATTTGCATAAATTAATGCCCGGTAAAAGTCATGTAGATCCAGGGGAAGCAAGGAAATGGAGACGTCAAAATTGAATTTGGTAGTCCTCATATTATAGCACAATATATGCATTTAAGGGATACAATGTCCCGAGATGAAATTTTTGAGCGTTTTGATCAAGCTACATACTTTTGGTGGCATTATGAATGGCAACATCATGGATCACCACACATGCATGCATTTCTATGGTTAAAAAATACTCCTAACATGGACACTTTGAATTGGGATGATCCTACACAGGTTAGGCTTGCTAAATAATATTTTGATAGATGTGTACATGCAATGATTCCACGTGATCGACATCAAAGAAATATTCAGGTTAGGCTCAATGTTGATGACCACCCTTGCTTAAAGGACACACAACAAATATTTCAATTTGATCCTATGATTGATTATAAATAACTTCTGAATTGTTTGAGTGTCACATCACTTGCAATGAGAAATCCTCCCTACACGAGAAGGCGGGAATATTGGTGTGTTGATATAAGGCACCATGGGATTTATGCGATCATTCAAAACTTTATTTTGATGACAATGGAGAAAAAATGTATGAACCAATAAGAAATGATGATAGATTGAATACACATATCATGAAACATTAATGATTATGAGGGATAATATAGATTGGAAACTTGATCTTTCAAAGAATGTGGTCATTAATTACATAAGAAAATATGTTGCAAAGTCTGAAAAAGGATCGGAATCATTTGATGATATGTTGATGCATGTTTCCTCTATTCAAAATCCAAATTAAACAACAACATGCACATATAAGAGTGTGTTGTGTGAATCCTTTTTTGGCACAGGAGACATGCCATTTTCTTTTATAGCTTTCTCTTTGTGAATGTAGTCATCAATTTGTGGTTCTAAATGTTGGTTTGAAGGTTTTCAAAAAAGTGTATGTTGATACATATGACATTGACAATGATAATTCTCTTATTGATGCATATACCAAGCGACCTACCCATCTTGAACACCTTCCATTGGTAGATGTGGCAAAATACTCGTCATACAACAAACATATACGTGGGGATAAATGGAGAGAACGAAATAATGCAACTATTGTACGCATGTTTCCTCATTATAATTTGATTCCTAATCATGAATATGCCAAGTTTGTATAATTTTGTTGGTCAAAGTTGGTATTAGACAAGACCTTTCGTGTTCTCCGTAGAGGTATAGGTCACACAAGTGATGAAATAGTGCATAACTGGGGAAACTTTCGATACAATCTATGGCATGTTGATCGTAATTCATTACCTGCAGTTCAAACAGTTGAATTTGATGAAGAAGAAGTTCCAAACCCACTTACAGATTCTAGGCAAAATGAGTGGGAGATCATTTGTGGATTATACAAGAATAAATTTATAAATTATAATGAGATTGAGATTCTTGGACATAAGGATCGTGATGTTATGCATAACTAGAGCAAAAATTTTGTGGATGAGGAAATTCTAATCGTGCTATTCATTTAATATCTCAAAAGAAAAAGTCGAGTATGATTCATACTAACCAACAATCGAAGTCTTATTCGTTTGATGTTTGAGAGTTTAACAAAGAATAACATTTGATATTATCCTTGACCATTATAGATCAGGGGTTGATCCGTATGATAATCCAAGGAACTACAACTATAGGAAACTCTTATTTGATTGGAGCTATTAAAAAGGCCCTTGAGATTGAGGTTCTTCCCAAGAAGATTCCACTGCTTCTTTTAGCTCCTAAAGGGGTTGCATCTTTTAACATATATGGAACAACAATTCATTTTTCACTTCAAATCCCAATCAAAGAGGTAACACCTCTTTGGGGACCACGTTTAATGACCTTGCAATATGAATTGAAACATGTCAAATATATTCTAATAGATGAACTGAGTTTCATTGGAAGAAATTTTCTAACAAACATTGACTCTAGACTTCACCAAGCTTTCCCCGAAAATGCTAACACTTTTTTTGGTGGGAGGTCAGTTATGTTGGTTGGTGATTTGGGACAGTTACCACCTATTATAGATAAACCTGTATATGCATCTAAAGGTCTCGAAAAAGAATTATGGAATTCATTCACAATAGTTGTGACCCATGACATTGTGTTTCGACAAGATAGACAGAGCAATGAGCAATTTTATTTTGTAATTTGTTGATGAATGTTAGAGATGCAAATCCAACTATGGAAGATTGGAAGTTATTCATGAATCGTACAAATAGTTCCGTAGGTTTCTTCCACAAAAAGATTCTTTTGATAAGGAAATACATTTGTTTGCAACAAATGATGATGCAAAAAATCATAATAAGTGTTGTTTACAAAACTTGAACTATCCCATTGCAACCAGTGTTGCAACAAGAGGAATGTTAAGAAATTTACCCAAGAACACAAATTAATTACAGAGAATTACTAAGAGAAATAAATATAAAATAACCAGCAACAATCCTAAACACATAAACACACATGTTTATCTGGGAAAACCCCAAATCTGGGGAAAAACCCTATCATAATGAAATTTCATTATCCTTGGCCAAAACCCTGGCCTTTCCGACCAAGTGAACCTTCACCGCTCACCTCCGGGCCCTATCTTACAATGAAGTCCTTCCAGCCTTTTATAGGCTCCATTACATATAATACCATGGGCAGAATACCATGGGTGCACAATACCATGTGCCCCAAAACCATCACTGTTCATCCTGGTCAACTTTTGACTCTATCCCCAGTCAAGTTTACCTAACAATTGCCCCCTTAAACTTGATTTGGGGTTCCTTGACTAACTCCAGCCAAACCTGCTAAGTGAGACAATCCCGCTCACTCTAGCTGTTACCCCCTCAAAGTTTTTACCCAGGGTATTGTTAACCCGACATCCCCCTATCACCTAGGTCTAACCCAAACTTTACCGGTGATTACCGAGGGGTACACATGCCTTACCAGGTCTTACAGTAGTATGCCCATTTACATGTAGTAATTTTGACTTCAATTTTTTTTTTTTTGCTGCTACTATTCTGACCCATCTTCTCTCAATTGCGGGCATCCTTGTTTTGTTTCTTCGCTGCCTTCCTTGACTTTTTTGCCGACGCTTCTCGTCCTTCAACTTCTTCATGTGGAACCAATCCAACAGATGATACATATATGATTAAGAAATTAGGCATGCAGAAATCCAATTGATCAGATCTGAAGCCTGATGGCCCGTCTCAGTCCTTCAATGCAAGCCCTGACCACATCATTGATCCATATTCATACCAAATCTAAATTCAATTATCTCTTTAACCATTTTCAACGGTGATCTCACGAGCAATAACAACAAAATTTTGCGCTGATCCTTTTATCCATTGTGATAAAATAAATCCTTCACTGAAGGTGTACATTCGAAGCCCAAACTCTCAACCATGGCTCTAATATCATTTACCCAAGAACACAAATTAATTACAGAGAATTACTGAGAGAAATAAATATAAAAATAACCAACAACAACCATAAACACATAAACACACATGTTTATCTGGGAAAACCCCAAATTTGGGGAAAAACCCGATCATAATGAAATTTCATTATCCTTGGCCAAAACCCTGGCCAATCCGACCAAGTGAGCCTTCACCGCTCACCTCCGGGCCCTATCTTAAAATGAAGTCCTTCGAGCCTTTTATAGGCTCCATTACATATAATACCACAGGCAGAATACCATGTGCCCCAAAACCATCAACGTTTAACCTGGTCAACTTTTGACTCTATCCTGAGTCAAGTTTACCTAACAAGGAAAAGACAACAAATCCATGGAAGAATATGAGGAAGACATGGAACTTGAATTACTTATTTCTGTTGGGTTGTGTTATATTCTTTCCACGACTAACCTACGTAGTAAACCGGGAGGTTAGAGGGGGGGCGGAGCCCCCCCTTCGCCGCGCCGATTGCGCAGCGGGGGGTTTGGGGCAGCGCCCCGAGAAATTTTTTTTTGGACCCTATATTAGGTTGGGCGAACCTACCTATGGTTTTTTGGTCCATAGTTTTGGACGCGATGGTTTTCGGTCCATGGTATTGGATGCTTCGGCATGTATAAATATGTATTGTAACATTGAAAGGAATATAATGAAAAATCAAGCTGGTAGTCCCGGTTTTGGGATCTAGTGGGAAATCTCTGTGTATATGTGTTTTATGTGTTATGCTCTCGCATTTTTAATTTTTCCTGTGATTTAGAATTCG